>CM042434.1:6806629-6811629 GCA_023631565.1 Gymnocephalus cernua | reverse complement strand
TATGAATTTGAGGGCTTTAGTAACTGCTAGCGTCCCTTCGATACTATGTGTAGCTAGCTAAACATCGCCGACTAGTTAGCTCCACGTTCGGCATAATTATAGTATTTACACTTTGAATTTCGTCAGGTGTTACAAAGCTAACACTTGAGTCTGATTTCAATTTAAGGCATTTATATGAATATGAAGGGTCTATTTCGGAGGAGCTGCTTGCAGGCTAACTAGCTATATGTCCCATTCAATCCTATGGTAACTTTAGCTAGCTACATTCAGCTCACTACGGGCTCAATCAATGAGAATCGTGGAAATGTTATCTCCCTGGTCGTTTCTTTATAATTCAACACACTTATCCATTATAAGATTAACTGGAATCTGTGGTAAGAGATCGCGGGCGTAGCAAGCTCGCTGATCGCGCTCACACACACACACACACACACACACACACACACACACACACACACACACACACACACACACACACACACACACACACACACACACACACACACACAGGCCATATGGCTAGCTAGCACGAGAGCGGAGGGAGAGCGGCCCTGGCCCTGGAGCTCCGTCAAAGCCTTGGAATATATATAATATATAATATCGCGGATATGGAGCCTTCTGGGCTGCCGGCCATGACGGAGATACATCTAGCTAGCTCACAGCTAACACGCAGGGCGGTGAGGCAGCAACCCAGCCGCCGTCACGTTAGCCTGCTGATCATGAGCTCCTGAACTCCGCACACAGTCGGACAAAATTTGCAATTAGCCATCAACTTTCCTAAAACAGCACATAGTTGATTACACGCATAAAAAAGGTAACATCGATTTTGCATTCTATCACCCCTTTAAAGCTTGCTTGTCAGGTGACTGTCATGAAGGTTGTGGAGAAGAATAGAAACCAGTCTATCCAGGCAACCAGCACAGAGAATATAGTCTCATCTCTTTATTCTCTATGCAAAGTATGAGTTCTTATACTCTAGCAGAACATATAGGGTACCCCAATGCAAACTTAACATTTCTAAACTATAGGCCTATTCGGAAATACCTCAATTAAAACTTTAAATAATGTTGCTTGAGGCTGCAGGGGTTTTGTAATAGCTTGTGGCTGTGATGTGCTTCAGTCTGGCTACATATCACTTTTTTATTGTAAGTATATGTCAGCTGTATGATAAAACAATATGTCAAGTGTTATGTGTAAAGAATTTGAACTCAATGCAGATATCCCTCCAGGGACAATAAAGTATCGCTTGCAAATTGGTCTCCATGATATATGAAAATGAAAACGTTGTCATAGGTCTATATCAAGCATATTGTTGGAAAGGTCTCAACCTCCACAGTAACATATGTCAGACTGAAGAAAGTAAAAGCACCGCCTACTGACCAATAAATACTCCACTGATAACGGCGTCACCGTTCTTAGAAGATCCATTGACTGAATGGGTGGAGTTCAGTGAGTAAAAAGAAGGAAAAAAAAGAAAAAGCTTGGTGCGCGGAGACAGAGGTGCACTCTTAAAAGTTAAAACATTTAGAGACCGACAACCCCGTTAACATTACCTGATGGATATTTTAATGAAAGGTATAGATTTCCAGTGGAGGGAATTACGTATCTTTGTAAACTTCTTGAGCCGTGTGTTGCCAATGCGCACATTGGTTTGAATTATGTTTTTATATTTTGTACTTGCTCCCATGATCGCTTCCCACTGCCAGGGTTGCAACTGAAATAATAGACTAAAGCAACCACAGTTTATGGAAAGGACAAGTGTAATTATGGTCAGATCTTGTGCTGACTGATGAGGAAGTTCTATTGATAAGCCTTGTAATTTACGCATTTACAGCGTCTGTATCTTTTGCCAGCTTTTCTTCCTGTTTTAGGAAGCAGCGACTGGATTGCTTTTTGCTTGTAAACCGTGTCTGTGTTCTTCATATTTATGAAGAATTATAGTTTGCTCTTCCTATGTAAAATATGCGGCTCTGGTAGATGTTTCCGATTGGTCACGAAGTGCAAACACCGCCTCTTTTATGTGAACGCGCACATCTCTAGATTGGAAAAACCTAGGTTGACTGAACTAGTTGATAACCAGCGTCGTGATATAGCTTATGCGGGACCGCGGTTGTTAGGTTAGGTGAAGCCGGATAACTGAAAGAAATCCAGAGCATGTTGATCTTGCTTCATAGTACAGGCCTCGGGTGAATACATGTTGATAAAAACAGAGGTTATTGGGCTAAAAATACCAATAATAGCAAAGCAGTATAATACAGCTTCTCTGCTGCAGCCGACTGGCAGAAAGAAACGTGCTGTGATCACGAAAAGATGCTTCCCATTAAAATACATTAGTTTAAAAAACGTGACCCCATCACGTAAATCTTCACAATATCGTGATGGTATCACGATCTAATAGATTTATTTTCGTGATGCCATCACGATCTGACGTGAGACTGTGTTGGTCCTTACCCAGAAAATTACTGTATAGGTAGATTGTGCAAGCAGCTCATAATGGCCCATAGTTCCATTCTTTGTTAGGGGGCGAACTCTAGTGTTATCGCAAGTGCATTATCGCAAAAATAATCGCAGTTAGATATTTTCCTAATATCGTGCAGCCCTGCAGTCCTCATGGTTTAAGCAACGCTGCATTATCCTCGTTGCTGATCAAGTGAATTGACGTTCTACATCACCAAATAGCAGCACAGTTCTGTTCATGTTCAGGCCACGCTTTACTGGTTTGTGAGGATCATTCACAGGTGTTTTTATATCTTGGAGAGTTACTCAGCCATTCAAGGGCAATCTGTGATGCAATGTCAGACATGACAGGTGCCAACTTTGTGAACAGTTGTAACTGCTCTTGTAAAGCCTAGTAAAGAAATAATAAAGCCTTCAAAACTCTTTATAACGCAGATTTATGCACATACAGTAAGTAGGTATTCATGAATCTACAATTTTAAAGCCACTTTGAAGCATTTGTAGTTATATCAAATGCTTTATAACATAAAATTGTAAGAACAAAAGGAAATCATTTGCACAGTTACAGTAATCATACACATTTTAAAAATTACTATGCTGATAGTGCACATAGCTTGAAAAACGTCTTGTGTATAGTCCTGTGTTTGTTCTGAGAATTATATATATGAGTACTCACATGGACAGCTTTTTAGTGTGTTGCTATTGAGCTTGTGTAGAACTGTAGTTTTGGATGTGAGATAAATGCTATACAGTCGACTTTTAATAGATACTCCCCTTGGGAGAAATTTGACAACCTGTCAAACATCTCTGTTGTTATTGGACATTGTCTTAAAGTCTTAAAAGTCTGAAGACAAGTTGTGGTTTTTTTTTATATTAAAGCCATAAAAACATTAATAGAGATGGGGGACTCGAGGCAAATTATCATCCTTTTTCTCCTCGTCCTTCATTGTCAGTATGTTTGATGTCTTTTTTATTGCACTTCTCTGAATTTGTCTTTTATCAGTATGGCTGAATATTTTGAGACTGTGCTAATTTTGTTTTCTGTAAACTCAGCGCCAACTGGATCTAAGTTATTACTCAGTGAAAGCAAAAACAGTGACTGTAGTCCTCATATGACCCACAACACGGGTCTGAATAATGCATACGTCGCTTAATGGATAATCTTTTGTCCTTTTGTGTGTGTGTGTGTGTGTGTATATAGGGATGCGTATGTGTGCCCATTCACATGTGTGTGTGTGTGTGTGTGTGTGTGTGTGTGTGTGTGTGTGTGTGTGTGTGTGTGTGTGTGTGTGTGTGTGTGTGTGTCACAATAAATGTGTACGATAGATATTCCTATTTACGCCTATGCTAAAACACATTTGGCTGTAGGTATTTTGAGCTGCCATATCAAGAAAAGCGCTGGCATAATTAATAACATCAATAATGGCGGCTGCATTACAGTTGGTAGGTGTAACCTGTGTATCTTCAGGGCCCTGGAATTCTACATTGTGGCTCACTGGCATGGCTTATTGGGACCCTTGTTAATCAGTATCACATACATACATACATACATACATACATACATACATACATACATACATACATACATACATACATACATACATACATACATACATACATACATACATACATACATACATACATACATACATACATACATACATACATACATACATACATACATACATACATACATACATACATACATACATACATACATACATACATACATATAGTTTAGTGGATGTTTCTGGTGCACTTTTGCAACTATAACTTTATCTTACAGCCATTTTCTATTATATTATTCTTCTAATTTATATTTTATTTATTTATTATATTTATATAGCTATATCTATTGTATTTCTCATATTTGCTTGTAGAGCTGACTCTAAGAGCAATGTAACTGACCAGTAACTGAGCAAATGACAATAAACATCTATTCTATTCATTATTTGAGTACACTGCCCACATGCATGCAGTTCAATTGGAAATTAACCAGTAATAATCTGATGCTCTCACTTATCTTGTAAAATGTACACACACACACTTATTCCCATTTCACACCTTTGTGGACATGAAACCAATCCAGCGAACATACAGGTGATTCTACCCCCCCCCCCCCCCCCTTGACACACGGAAACCATTTTGACAGCCAGCCAGGAGTGTGTCCTACAGCGATGAGCAGCACAGATGGTTGTTTTAACAGCAAGAGAGAGAACTTTGAACAAAGCAGGGCAATGTCAGTTAGGGTCTAGATGTTTAAAACATCAGTTCTGGCTGCAGGCTACAAGGTCATTTCGGATGGATGCATTACTAATTCTCTTTGTCAGTCAGTTTTCAGGAGAACGATTATGTCTGATACATACAGTAGAATATTTCACAGGACATTCAACAGGCCTGTGAGAATTCTGGCCATATATATATATAGCACAGTGCGTTTACTTAGAAGGTGAAGCCCTCAACAAATAAATACTGTATGCATCAGAATTAGGACTTTTCCGCTACTTCTGTCTGTTTTGTTTATTTCTAACAGCAAGCAGTGG
>CM042434.1:6549129-6799129 GCA_023631565.1 Gymnocephalus cernua | reverse complement strand
AATTAAAACACAGTGACAGGCAAAGCAACGCGACCAAAGTTAATATTGTTGTGGCTTTTCCAAGATGGAAAGAGCTGATGAGAAGCAAGGATTTTAAAAGGGACGTCGAAGTTGCCTGCTTTCTTCTCAACAGGTAATTCTGCCTATTTGTGTAAATTAGAAGTTTTATAGTTGCTACTTGCTTGGCTAACTATAGCATGGTTGTGCATAACGCTAGAACGACGTCTAGGATACTTTTCCTCGCGTCAATGATGAAAAAGGATTGTCTACCTTGTAACATAATCGTAATCATATGTGCCGTGATTTCCCTGGCAAACAACTCACGTCATGCAGTTATAACACGGATTGGCTACTAGAACAGCTGTGTGTAAACGATGGAGATACTAAGAGATCATTTCAGTTTCATTGACATTGTTCATGCTGCTCAGAGAAATATATTAAAAACACAAACCTCCGTTACTTCTCTCCTACACTGTAAACATCGCCTTACACTATTAATCTGGTACAATATACAGAGTAACGATAGCACTGATACTTTACTAACATTAGCTTGCATATGTTTGGGAACCTGATAGCTGATGTTAGCAATGAAATGGTACCAAAATAATGTCAAACTATTATTACACTGGAAGGGAAACTCACGGACGGTTGTCGCTAATTCCGGGTTCGCACTGAGAATGGGGGGGGGGCTAAAAAAGAATATTCAGTTGGTTGTCATATACAATTTCACCGCTAGATGGGATACATTCTTACACAATGTAGCTTTAAAGCCAATAGATAAAATAGTATAAATATTTCAACTTTGAAATTGTCAAAAAATAATAATAATTGTTTTGTCAGTAGTGTGGCAAATGGCTCTAAATGATTTCCAGAAAACCTCGTTAGCAGCCGTTGCTATGACGGAGACAGCCAGAATTCAGCATGTTTTGCCTTTGTAATTGGGAACAAAACACTGCACCATAGTTGCACAATTTACCTAACTTAACTCAGTCTGAAGTACATCTTCTAAATGTATTGATCAGGTTTCTTAAAGGTCCCATGGCATGACAATTTCACTTTATGAGGTTTTTTAACATTAATATGAGTTCCCCCAGCCTGCCTATGGTCCCCAATTGGCTTGAAATGGTGATAGGTGTAAACCGAGCCCTGGGGATCCTGTTCTGCCTCTGAGAAAAAGTAAGCTCAGATGAGCCGTTCTGGAATCTCCTCTTTATGAGGTCATAAGGCGCAAGGTTACCTCCCCTTTCTCTGCTTTGCTCGCCCAGAGAATTTGGCCAACCAATAAGAGAGAGACATCATGGCTTTCAAACAAGCAAAAGTGGCAGTTGGTCAAGGCCACACCCCCACCCTCCACCTTGCCCCCCTCCTCTCTCCTCCTCAATAGCTACTGACACAGAAATGGCACGTCCTGAGGAAAGCTCATTGTGGGACTGGCTCTAGTGGCTGTAATTGTGCACCAAGGCTGAATTTCGGGAAAGAGACATCAGATATAGTATTAGGGGACCACTAAGGTCTATATAAAAGCATCCAAAGAGCACCATGCCATGGGACCTTTAAGAGTACTCCACCAGTTTAGCATGCAGCAGAACCAAAAATATTGTCTTTTATTCCATACATTCTTCTTTGTCAAATCCTGGGGCCTCATTTATAAAAGTCTGCGTAGATTCTATTCTGAAAGATTTTGTGTGCCAAAAAGTCAGAATTTCCGTATGCAAAAACATTCTGATTTATAACACGCGCCGCACACCTGTACGGACTCTTCTCGTTACGTTAAATACGGACGTGCGTTACCTTATGCGGTCATGCACGAGCCTCACGCTCCTCCCAAGGCCGTCCCATATTTGTCCTAATAAGGTTCATGTCAATCAATCAATGAATATTCCAGCCTTATAAAGGAGCTCTTGGTGACCAATCATGAAACGGAAAAATGGGGGAAAAAAAACACAATTCAGTGATTGTGAGACGGAGGTGCTCCTAACAGAGGTAGAACATCAAAACAAAATCCGTCAAAATCCGCCAAAACAAAAGTCAATGAAGTTAGTTCAGCTCCAAGAACCATTGACAAAGTAAAAAATAAATGGTATGACTTGAAGCTTGATGCAAAGAAGCGCACCACAGGAAGTGGTTCGGGTTTGCAGGCACCGTCGGCTTCAGATGAGAAAATCGCTGGTATTATTGGAGAGGTTGTATTGTCTGGGATTTTGTCTGAGGAGGAGGGTGACACCAATGCAGTTACGTTTTTTTTGTTTGTTTTTCTTATGAAATCGATGCATTTAAGAATAAAGCCAACACCACAAATCACAACAGTCTATCTTAATCATTTTCTTTTATTTGTGATACGAATTTGTGAAGAGGATGAACTACGGAGATTGCGCCTCACACGGCAGGCGGCCTGCAAGCAGCGACCTCCCAGCACCTGCTGCATCAAGCACAAGCGGCTCCAACTCCCTTGCGCCAGGCTCCTCCAACGACCTCTCCAAATCTGCGAGTAGCGGCTTTTTAGGCGCATGTAATAGGACTCCCCCAGACCTATTCAGGCACCTCCAGCGTGATTTTAAATGCCCGATGGCGCGCTCCACCACCGACAGAGCACGCCCGTGTAGAGCGTTGAAGCGGTTTTGGGCTGTGGTTTGTGGAAGGGAGTGAACAGGCAGTTCCTCAGCTGATACCCACTATCTCCTGCGTGAAAAAGCAACCCCAGACAAAGGTTAAGATAAAAAAAGAAACGCACATATATAGGCTTCCCCAAAAGCCAACGGTCCTGCACTGCGCTAGCCTGCAGCTGTCTCCCTACACTGCTGTCTCAATATGAAAGAGTTGTGTGTTGAGCCAGGGCAGCGAGCCACAATTTAACAATATCATGTCTGCATCACATATGATTTGCACGTTAATTGAATGATATTGCTTTCGATGTCAAACTGTGCTTTTATTGCACCATGTGTGCAGTCAAGCGCTCCGATTGCCATTTGGAAACCGGACACAACTGCAAGTTGCGTTTTAATCTGGGCCTGCTCAACAAGAGCATAGGGAAATCTTATATAGTGAGGGGTCATTCAAATCAAACCTTCCAATACAGCAGGCATAAACACGCTGAATGATGGCTGTGATATGCCGGATCGATTCGCCAGTTCGCGCTAGAACGTCCCAGTAGCCAAAAAAACAATTGTGGTCAACACCTGCAAATGTACAGGGTGGGTCTTTCTAAAGCCGGTCCCAATTCAGCACAGATTTCCAAGAGCATAGCTCTAGGTAATCTGAAATGGCTTAAAACCTGTGAAAGAAAATCGCCGTGGTCCTGAAAAATGTGCTCACAATGCATACCTCTTGCTAAATCTTCGAGCAATGCCAAATCTGCTATTTTGTTGATTGGTTGCAATACACAGGCCATCGGGAACTGTAAGGCTATTTATTTATTGTCCAAATAGGTTAATTAAGTCCAATAAACGAGTAGTGGATTGGAGTCATATTGGCTTCATCAGGGTAATTGAGTGGCGCAGATGTTTTGGATGCAGGCTGTGCGCTCTGCATCCAGAGTACTTTATCCATGTGATATTTTGTGTTACCATCGGAGGTCACTAAAACGCAGTCTACAAAACCTTGGGAGTGTTATGCATGATCACACGCTTGGTCAAAGGGTTGCGGAAAACTGGGCACATTTTTTATGTGTGGAAATTCTTTATAAATCCCGACTTTGCGCGGAATGTTGCGACTGCAAATTTCACTCTGCTTCACGCAACTTTTTCTTGCGTAACAGGTTTTATAAATGAGGACCTTGGCGCCTACATTACCCACAATGCAACTCCACCATTTTTGTCAGAGATTGGGGTGTGCTATGCTAGTAGTGGCTAATGTAGCCTCAAGCCGCTTGCCTCAAGCAGAGATGAGCGGGCCACAGAGGTCTGGTAAGCTCACTTTTTTCTCACTACCCCAGACTGTTTTTCATTTTCAAACTGGTTTTCTTCAGTTGTGACTGTAAACCTCAACTAATGCTTACCACCTTCACACAGCTTCCTCTAGAGACACAGAAGGCTTCATACAACTTTATTCTCATATGCAGTAGTACCCCCAAACACCTGTAAATAGACTTTGATTTGTAACATCTGTGGAGCTTCCCTTTTAAGCTTGCGATGGCGTACTTTACTTCTATTTTTATCAACAGTCTTGTCTGTCACTAGTTATCAAAAACATATTTTCCAACATGTTTGCTCATCTTATGTGTTTATAATTCAATCAGGAGGGTTCCATGCCCTAACCTGACATGCCAGATGGTTTGTTAACACAGAACTATCTGAGAAGCCATCATCCATGTTTGGAAAAGGGCAGGGAATTTAAAAAAATACCTGCCAGGTGGATGAACTATCTGTATATCAAGTCTGCCATTGTTGTTTTGAACAAGCAGCCGTGGCCGACATACCACGGCCAGAGCGGCAAGTAGCTCCTCACCAGATGTTGATTGGTTCAGTAAGCTGATAGTTCAGACACCTGTTTGGCTTATTGCTTCATTTGGCAGAACTTGACTCATCAGTGTGGCTACTTTAACACCCAGCAATACCCACAAATCCCCAGATATCCGTTTAAGCTCACTGATGATCTTTTAAATGGGACAGTTGAGTGGAAAAACAAGAGTAGTGTATTGACACTCCAAAGGTTAGAGGATGTAACTTTAGGAAGATTAATCAAGCAGGAAAGAGGAAAAGATGGCAGCAAAGAGGACAACAAACATTGTAATGAGCACATGCTTTGATATGTACATTGTGTTTGGTCATTAGAACATTTAACAGACAACGGAAAATCCTTCAATCGCACGCGTATCCTTTTTAGAGGGTCACAGTGGGCTGGAGCCGCTCCAAGCTGACATTGGTTGGGAGGCAGGGTACACCGTGGACCGGTCGCCAATCAATCACAGTGTTGACACAAAATTCACTCTGAATTACATATGGGCCATTTAGAGTGCCTAATTAACCTAAGCTGCATGTCTTTGGACTGTGGGAGGAAACGGCACAACCAGACAAAACACACGCTGGCAAAGGGAGAGCATGTAAACTCCACTGATAAAAGCCCCAGTGGAAACACAAAATCTGAATTATAAATAAGAGAAATAATGCATAAAAGTAGCCAAAAAAGAATAGTAAAAGCAGATGATAAATGATTGGTTTCTTAACCCCATCTGTGGGGAAATCCTGTAATATTTGATTTTCCATGTCCTTCATGATATTGTCTGCTGAGGATTAAATGTCAGTGCTGTGCCCCCGGCTTTAATGTCTTCATTTGCATTCTTGGAGACCTTACCTTCTGCATCATTGATTGGACCGGACAGAAAATCCTCCTTAAAGGACAACATCTGGTGACTTGGCTTCCTAACGTATGGAAATATGCCAACAATATTCCTATTGGAATGTTGAAGACAAGTATTGATGGTATGAGCAAACTATACTTGTATTTCCTTAAGCATGTTAATACCGTGGCCAATTTTAACTTTTCCCCCTCCTATGTTTAATAGTTTAGAGGATATAATTGAATGCTAACTATGGCCTATCGGCTCATCAGCTGTCACTGAAAGCCTCAGAGATAATGTTGGCTGTTTTGGCTCACATAGTGTGTGGCCCTCCAACTTCCACTGATGGAGAGAAACCAGTTTGAAGAGTTGCAGAACTGGTCCCTGATGTCTTTATCTTAACACTAATTCAATGCGCCCTTCACGTTCTACATCTTTTCTTCCTGTGGGCTGTTTGTTATTCTGCTCATGTAGGACTCTCTGCATCTGCTTGTGCTTCTCTTTTCCCAAAGCCGGTCTGACCCCCAACTTCCAATCTGTCCCTCTTGTCTCTGTCTCCCTTGTCTCAAGGTTTCTGAGCCAAGGTGGAAGTCATAATGAAGCCATTACCATTCAAATGAGCAATGCCTTCATTGTAATAATTGCAAAAAATTGTTGTGGGTTCTTGAGGGACTTTAGTTCAATTTATATTGTACTTTGTAAGGGGGAGACTTTTTAAAAGGTCGCATGGCATGAAAATTTCACTTCATGAGGTTTTTTAACATTAATATGAGTTCCCCCAGCCTGCCTATGGTCCCCAATTGGCTTGAAATGGTGATAGGTGTAAACCGAGCCCTGGGTATCCTGCTCTGCCTTTGAGAAAATGAAAGCTCAGATGGGCCGTTCTGGAATCTCCTCTTTATGAGGTCATAAGGAGCAAGGTTTCCTCCCCTTTCTCTGCTTTGCCCGCCCAGAGAATTTGGCCAACCAATGAGAGAGAGACATCATGGCTTTCAAACGAGCAAAGTGGCAGTTGGTCAAGGCCACATCCCCCCCCCCCTCCACCTCCCCCCCCTCTCCTCCTCAGTAGCTACAGACACAGAAATGGCGTCCTGAGTAAAGCTCATTGTGGGACTGGCTCTAGTGGCTCTAATTCTGCACCAATGCTGAATTTTGGGAAAGAGACTTCAGATATAGTATTAGGGGACCACTAAGGTCTATATAAAAGCATCCAAAGAGCACCATGTCATGGGACCTTTAAGTAATAGTGCTGTATGGAAGTGGCCTGGGAAAACCCTGACAAACTTCTGGAAAATTTGAGATTTGCTCTGCAAGTCTGTCTGGCCAAGAGCCCATTCAAGCCCATTTCCAATTTTTCCAAATCGAGGCACCAATCACAACCGTTTGAGGCGGGCTTTACACGATGACGATAGCGCAGTGACGACAAGCAGGTTTTAGTTTACATTCAACATGACGGCCACCAAAGTGCAGCAACCCGTTGATGTCGCTGTTGCCGCTACGTCACCCAGATCACTGGTCTGATTGGTTGAAGGTCTATCCAATTGCGTACAGAGTCATTTGAACTATGCCCGTTGATCACGCCTCTTGCAGGTAAAATACATAGTAGACTCCCCAGACCAATGCTCAATCTTAAAAGATTGAGCTTGGACTGGTGATAGCCAGACTAATATATTATATAATATATTACGTTGTTGAGAGAAATAGAAATGGCTGATGAAGTTGCAAATGTGTTTTAAATGAAGTCTGTTACTAAAGGCAATACATAAAATGCTGTACATGTGTGTTTCTATAGGGGACCAATTCACCTTAAATAATTTTTGTTGATTAATCTTTTTTCAATAAAAGGACAACAATTCAACAATAAAGGATCATGTTTGTTCTGCTTCCATGTGCATTGTATTTGCCATTCTTAGCACACAATTTGTGTTGTCCAGTAAACTGGGACTATAATTTGGGAGGATTGTACAACTTTTAGAACATATCCTAAGTGTACATAGTTTAGAGTGTGCATGGAATTATTGCATATTTATGCATCATATTCTAGCGTTGTAAATGGTAAATTTCCTGAATAACTTTATCTTCCGCTTACTTTTAAAAAAGGTAAAGAGTACAACTGTTTATTTGTGCAAATGATTAGTAGCCTAATCCTTATATGGTATGATTATGACGGTCTTAATTCAGAGCAGTGGTCAGTTAATGTATTTTTTTTAGGCTACTTACGCACTCAGTCGGTCTGTGATCGTCTGTCTTGCTTTCTCTAGCCGTTTCATGCAGCGGCCATGTTTCTTTTTTTTCCCCTTTTACAAATGTGTTTCACATTATCATACTTCCAGAAGCTGGTGCTCACTCTGTATAAAAGTATCAACAAAGCATATTCTCCATTTTAGCATCAGTAAATCTGTGATCAACCTCACAGTCTCTTAAGGAAAACTGTGAATTCCCATCTATCCAAATTACTTCATCCTGGCTCGATCTAGTCGCACCTCCTCAGCCTGTCTTGGCCTTCGTGAAACGCACCAAGCCAGGCTGCACAGATTAGACTAGGTCAAGCCTCGCTTTAATCGGTTATCCTGGATTTATAAATTCTGCTTTTGTGAAACAGTCCCCAGGATTGCTCCATTGCCGACAGAATTTCCGCCCGATTTCACTCATTTAGGCCGGATATCCGTTGCCTTGGGCTTCCTTTGTGTTGGCATTTTAAACTCCAGTCGATGTTTCGAGGACTATGGTTAACCTTTTCTCAGATCTCTCCAAGAGAGATAGCACGACTAAAACAACTTTTGAATGTACACATATTCCACCAAAACAAGTTCCTTCCTGAGGGTATTTTGCAGAGGCGCCATTGCTCCGTGCAGCGCTTAGTGCCACCCAAGACGATTGTGATTGGTTTAAAGAAATGCCAATAAACCATCCCATCCCGGAATGCTGAGTGGACTAACCCGACCCTCCTCTGCAGCGCTGTGGAGGAAGGTCTGGCAATGCGAGAATACAACAGCTTCAACTCAACACCTGGGTAATTTAATACAAATACTTCCTTTGCTACATTATATTTTTCTTTTTAAGCGTTTGAGAACATTACCGTTACATTTTCACTGAGCAACAGTGCACTTTCTTGAGTCTTGGATTGTATGATTGAACAAGAAAAGATTGCTTTCTGCTAATCAGATATTTGCCACATTAGGATCTCACACGTTTTATGGTTTATTAGCTCAACGACTGGTGCAGTTAGAACTGTAATATACTGTCAGCATAACTCAAGTGGGAAAGGTTTGCAGCAAATATGAAATGTCTCCTAAATTAAATGCTTTCATGTTCTGTGCCTATAGGCAAGGTTACAAGCAATAGACCAGTGAAATTGCTTGTGTATCCCTGTGGTGGAAGACAGATGACATGTACAAGCCACTTTCTTACATCTGCTACACACAGAGGCATGTGTTCCATGTGAATGATCACGCTCCCTCTTTACATCGTGTCTAACACCAATGGGTGATTTTGTTCCTCCCAGTGCTGTGGTGAGAGTCCATTACAAGAATGACAATGCCATTGCACTTGAAGGTTACGACAACCGTGGTCTTTCAAGCCTGCTAAATGGGACTTTCATTTACCTGCTCAAGTGACCCTGCTGGTGTCGCACATGGAGTTCATATAAGGGAAGCCAAAAACTCCACATCGCAATGAAGATTTACCAGACGCACAAACAGAACAAAAATGCTGTTCTTGTTTTGGCCCTTTACCAATACACATAAATTATGTACTTCATGAAAATGGGTGTAAATGGTATTATCTGTGTTTTGTTTATGTTGCTAGGCATTTGAGAATACCAACACAGCAATGCTTAGCCTGGCATTGCCAGACCAAATGGGACATGCAAATTAGTCTGGAGCCTCTCAGCTCACTTCTGATTTCCAAGTGCTGTTATGAACATGTGATGTTCTGCGAAGCAACCAGTCACCGGTCCGGCCGGTGTGCAAATCACACCGTAGTAGTAATGATGGGCATTCCAGCTCTTTTTCGTGAGCCAACTCGCTGAAAAGAGCCGGCTCTTTTGGCTCACAAAAAAAAAAAAAAAAATTAAGGTTTTGATTATGATAGGTGTGAAAAACAATTCTAATTAAATCATACTCACAATGCCTCACAATTTTTTTTAAAATGCATTGATTTGTATTAAAAAAAGAATACTATTAAACATTTGCATTTAAATGACAACTTTTTAATGTATAGAAACATTCAAAACAAATACAATCTGAACATCATAATAGAACCCATATTAAAGAAAAATAAACTGAAAGGATTTAACTGGTCCCTGTTTTTCCCCCTCTTCTTTATTGGGATGTTATTACCAGCATGAACTAGCTCACTAGTTATGTTTTGTGTAACCAGCATGAACACACACACACACAATGCTGATCATATTTTTATTTTATGAGATTTGCATTCGGAAATGAAAGCTGCCTCACTTTCGAGGGGCTGATGCGGTTTCTTCTCTCAGTAATGGCTTGTCCTGTTTTCGAGAAGACCCTCTCAGAGGGAACGGATGTGGCCACTATGCAGAGTCTCTCTGTCATGACTTTAGTAAAAAGTGTGTGTGTGTGTGTGTGTGTGTGTGTGTGTGTGTGTGTGTGTGTGTGTGTGTGTGTGTGTGTGTGTGTGTGTGTGTGTGTGTGTGTGTGTGTGTGTGTGTGTGTCCTCCCTCATGCCGTATAATTGGTTGACTCCTTGTGTATGACTGACAGGAACAGAATGGGAGGCTGATCAGACAGTCAAAACTAATGTTTTGCTAATATAATAATTTTTTTGTTCTTTGAATTAGAAAGAGTCGGCTCTTCGGATATGCGAGCCAGCTCCCGTCGTTCACCTACAAGAGCGGGCTCTTAGAGCCGACTCATTCGCGAATGACCCATCACTACATAGTAGTACCAGCAAATCACAGCATGTCTTTAAAAGGAAGCTTCAGACCTACCTGTTCTCTCAGGCCGGCTAGCTTTCCCTTGTCTGTCTTCTCCCTACATCGGTCATGAACTTAGGAATAGCAGGTTTGGAAATGCAGACTAGTAAGATAAAATGGTAGCAGGATGATCACGGACGTGCTTTAAGGAAAAAATGGCTTACAGCAGATAGTGTCCAGTGGCAGGCAGGTAATAGCAATCTGATAAACTGGAAGACCCAAAGCTAAATCCAACACATTGGGAAAAACTAAACGCTCAGAAAAACAAATCCACTAGGAAGAACCTACACTGGGAGGGACGACGAACTGACAACAGACAAAGGGAACACACAGACTAAATACACATTGCAATCAGGGTTGTAACGAGAGACAGGTGAGGGCTGATGAACAGGTGAAACACATCAGGGTGGGGCAGGCAATCACAAAGGCGGGAAAACACACAAGGCAAGAAGTAAAGCAAGACATGACCCATGAGAAGTGACCCTACAAAATAAAACAGGAAACTGAACCCAGGATCATGACGTCTCTCTCTCTCTCTCTCTCTCTCTCTCTCTCTCTCTCTCTCTCTCTCTCTCTCTCTCTCTCTCTCTCTCTCTCTCTCTCTCTCTCTTTCTCTCTCTCTTAATTGTATCGAGTCACGCACATTGTATAAAACAAACAAATTAAAGCAACACCAAAGATTCTTTTGTACCTTAAAATAATGTTTCCAAAATCGTTTCAGTGGTTCATCAACTCGTAACAGGGTGAACGGCATTTCTGCATTCGGTTTGCGGCCCTCTATTGGCTATAACCAACAAAGTTAGCCAGATTGGGTAGCGGATCTGTAGTTCGAATGACAGCTGTAATGGACAATTCCGCTTCTATCCTGTAGGGGGGACCGAAGGGGAAAAGTGCTTTGGTGTTGCTTTAAGGCGGGACTCTGCGCAGTGCAGTTGTTTTTCTTATTTTAGCGAAACTATACCATCCAGTTTGTTCAATACTGAAGTGATAATGGCTTCCACAAAAAGCTGCAGCCACCTTGGTTGTTTTCGAAAATGCCTCAGTGGCGCTCTTCTTTACGGTCTTCATCTTAAATACGCTCCATATTACACGGTTTTGATTGGCCCGGGCACGTCTCAGGCCACTGGAAATCTGTCAAAAGCAGAAGGGGACCAGACGCATCTGCCAGAGCAAATAAAACTTGAGCTCACAGATTTGTCTGGTTCCCAGGCAAAGCAATGGTAGTTTGTGGAGATGAATAACAGAGGTAAACTTTTTTTAATATTGCTTTTTGATTTAAACTCCACCAGATGGCTCTAAGGACAAAAGCGATTGATGTGCGATCAGTTTAATCATCATTTTTGTCTCTATAATGAGCCTTTTTATGACATTTTAATGTCTCACTAAAATTTGATAATTATTGCAGTTATTTGTTCATCTCATAATTTACATGCACTCATAGTGACCTCTAGCCGCACATTAAAAATCTATAAAAAAAAAGAAAATTGGTGGATCTGCCTAAAGCAGCCAAGAACCAACACATAAAAAAGGAGTATGTGACTTGTGTCACTGGAACAGGCAGTGTCTGGAACTCCAATTAAGAGAAAGGCCTTACTGAGTAATGAGGTGAAATCCATGTGGGAAAACCTGTCGTAGCTGTCCATACCTATGCCTGCTACTATGGAAAGGTCTCCACACAGCCATCAATAACACCATCACCACATCCAGAAAAAGAATGAAGAGAAACTTGACAGGCAGAGTCGTCTCGGTTTTTAATGGCCATCACCTGTTCAGTGTTGACAAGTTATATTTCCCCTTGCTCTACTCTGCAGGTCAGTACCGCCACTCAAACAAAGTTTAGATAGATAGATAGATAGATAGATAGATAGATAGATAGATAGATAGATAGATAGATAGATAGATAGATAGATAGATAGACTTTGTTTTGTTGATAGAGTTTGTGGCCATTATTCTAGTTTTGTTCTTATGTATAAGGATTTAGATGCTGAAGGGATTGTTTGCAATCTCCTCAAACGTTTACTGCTGAATTAATTTAAATTCTCCTGACCTAGATACAGTGTGGTGAAGTAATATGCTTCTTAGAACCTTTGCGATACAACTTTCAACTTATCCTGAACTTGTTTCTTTCATACCATACTATCAGCAAAAGCACTGCATTCAGTGATACTTGCATTATTGCCACTTATTTATTTATTTTTTTATCCCTTGTAACACCTCCAAACCCTGCTTTGAAATTGGTATTATCTGAAAAGCAATTCTGAAACCATAGTAGATCATTATCTTCAAAATGCTAACATTAACCTATTTGTATGGAACAAAGGGAGGTCAAGCAAAGCAAGGCCTCTGCCAAGACATCCTGAATACTGCTCTTTGTGCTTGTGTTTGTGATGAGAAGGTGGTCTGAACAGGCAGACATAGCTGCAAATCCACCTTTGCCTCTGTAATCTGCACACACAGTACTGTATATTAAAAGTGAGAAGAGTACTAGAATATGATAGTCAAGTAAAGGTTACTTGTGTAAAAAGTGGGTCAGTTATATGACACTACTGTTAAATTAAAAAAACACCTTTTGGCTACAACATGAATTGCATCAAATGTATACACTACTGGAACGACACCAGCAACACGACCCCTTATGTAAAAAAAACAATTCCTTTTCTATAGATGACACTTTGCAGCCTGGGCATGCATTGCATGTTACACAACTGCCTTCTTTAGTGTAGCCTTTGTAGAATTGGCCAGAAAAGAGTAAAAGACAATTAAACAAAAATGGCCGATAATAAATAAAAGTCTATGGACACCGCAGCGGTTGCAACAACCATTATTAAGCCACATAAGTTAAAGCACCTTTTGATATTATAGCCATTTGGCGCCCTTGTTGTGTAGTGCAATTCATTTATACACCACTTCATAAATATGGACAGTTGTGCAGGTGCATTTGTTATGATTACATTATTTGTGATCAAAAACTAGCAACAACCTAAACTAAACACAGCAAAAGACCCAAAACACTTGCCCGGTGTTCCGAGCTCGCAGGAAAGCTAACTGAGCTAACAGCAGCTAGATAAGTTAGCATTTAGCATTACTTTAGCAACAAGTATATATATATATATATATATATATATATATATATATATATATATATATATATATATATATATATATATATATATATTTATAATGGATGGTGTTTCACCAAAATCAGTGCTAGAGTTACAACACTTCTCTCAGAAGATTGTATCCGCCCACCAACGTTACATACAGAGGCATGACACAGGCGCCATTGTCCCTATTACAAGTGAGGGTAGCATCAAAATGATTTTGAAGCAGTTATTTTATGGTGAAAAGTTAAATAACGTCACTTTAAATTGACACTTGACACAACCAACAGCAGAATAAAACATCAGCAAGGCCGACAACACAGAGATATATTTACAAACTCCATACTCAAACTCCCACAAATGCATATATTAAAGAAAAGACACAAATACATACATCCATCGCTACGTTGCTAGGCAACACATGTTTTTCATGTTGTCATCTACAGAGCGGGTTTAATGAGTTTGTTGGTGTACTCACCTGTCTGAACAGCATTCTGTAAAAAACAAACAGTTTAAGCTGAATGAGACTCTGCAGTCACATCAGGGTTTATTGTCACACACAGCAGAAAGGCCTCACTCACTGAGGGGAAAGGTTCCTCAGTGAAAGCAAAAGGCACCACTGGATGACCCACCATGAGCATTTGAGCATGTCAGCCAGACCCAGCATGCACCTGATGCAATCATAGGTGCTTCATTTGAGTCACTTAGCGTGCTTGCTGGGTGGTGCATTCCATTTTTTTTAACTATGGCGATTTACAATAATGCTAACCATACCCCATAAGGACGTGATCCTTAAATGTACAATATGTAATTTTCTCCCGTTAAGGGTTTCAATAGGGGTCTCTCAATCGAAACAAGGACTTTTTGATGACGTCTTGAAGTTGTGTTGGATCATGGGAGTTGTTGTCTTCATTGTTACACAACCACCATTGCCAGAATGTATTGTAATGTAATGCATATGTAATGTTTTATGCAGATTACGTTTAGTGAAGCTTATTCACGTTATGTCATTTTAATGGGGGCAAGCAATCTATCAACGGCCAGCTAAAACGCTGGGAGACTTCACTAATTTGCCATTGGGCGGCAGCTCTGGGGCAGACCTGAATGGTTGGCTGCTGTGGTGGCTCAATTTCAGCCAAAATTGCACCCGAAGGAAAACCCACGCATTGAGAACATGCAAACTCCACACAAAATGGTCGGGGACCAGGGATCGAACACTGAGCCTATTTGCTGTGCTGTGAAGTCACAGTGCTAACCACTGAGCCACCTTGCTGAAAATTGATTCAAATCACAGATTTCTCTGGGTTTAAATTGTTTAATAGTTGTTTTTAGACATTTTAATGCACCCAGCCTGGGTGTGCGCACTGTTTTTCACCCCTCGCACCCCCTGACACTCATCCAGTGAACGTAAACCTTTACAACGTGTATCATTTCCAGAGTGTCAGCTGAGTGCAGAGCGCCTCCTCTCGTCTCAAGCTTCTCTGCCTTCCTGCAGCCGCAGACACACCTGCAGCTTCTTCTCTGTTGCTGCTAGTGGTTTATCTTTTTTCTTTTGTGCCATTCTCACACAATACATCATGTCTTTTTCATTTGACTTTGGCCTTTCTTTAACAGATGCAACTTGAAATCTAGTGAAGTACATTATAAATAAAACCTCAAAAAACAACTTTGTTATCGTAACCAGAGTAAATGTAATTTCTTACTTCCACCCATGAGTATATCACTGCTTTGTTTTCTTATTTTTTTATTATCTTTTTTTTTAATTATGAATGTTTGAATTTATTGTAAATACAGTTTGCCAACTAAAGTGGAATGGACTGATGTAAATGCTGAATTTATACAAAGTTGATATTTTCCGTCTGGGCTCTGACCTCGTCACTTCCGAACATGTGAACACCAAACTCAGCACAGCCAGGCGTGGGGGGGATAGACTTGGAGTCTCCAAATGGAGAAGGTGGGGCTCATGAATTGTTACGGAGTGATGATACAACTCTCTCCCTTAGGGAACATGAACTCATAACCTACAGGTGGATGCTATTATGGAGATGGGGCAGCAGCAGTGGTAGCATAGCTTCCAGGTGAGCAGCATGGCAGCAGCAGGCATGAGAGTACATCACCATAATCAAAAGGGTGTGTTGGATATAGGGCTTAACGATTAATCGTTTTCAAATCGAAATCGAGAATTGAAGGGATGCGATTAGCTAATCGTGAAGACAGTGATTAATCAAATGTGCAATGTTTAGTTGAATGTTTGGTGTAACATTTGGTTTAACATTTCTTTATTCATCTTTTTATTATTAACTGTTCAAATGCTGGAATAATGCGAGGAGGTGCAATATGTAGATGCTGCTATTTAAACTGGGACGTATCAAAAAATTCAGTTTACAGGAAAGTACTGCTACTTTTTTATTGGAATTGTTTTATTATTATTATTATTATTATTATTATTATTATTATTATTATAACTTTTGTGATACATGTTCTGTGTTTGACTGTTCAATGTTCCATGCTTATTAAAAGAAAAACACTTTTGCTGGCAATTCATATCTATGTTCTCATCCTTGCATAAGAATATAGAGCAGTTTTGGTGGTGTCTGGCAGAAAAATCACAATTAGATTTTTCCCCAAATCATTCAGCCCTAGTTGGATATATGTTGCAGTGAGGAGATTATTTTATAAGTTTAGAAGCAGGCCTCCGTTGATTGCCTTAAGTAGCTTGCAAACACACACTTTATTCATTTATTTCCTGCAGTTGCTGTGCAGGCGCCACTAACATTTGTCTATACTGCCAGCAGCTCTACATTGCATTCTCATCAGCCACTACTACAGTGTTAATTGGTTAGCTCAGAAACACTGCTCAAGCAATCGGCCTTTCAAGACACAACAAACAGGAATTAACAAACATCATCTGATGATTGAGCACAGAGAGCGCACATCAGTCTCATCTAGTGAAAACAACAATCTCAATGGGTATGAGATTAATAGTTACAGTGTCATGCCGAACCCATTTGCATACAGTCCAAGCAATTACAAGGCAAACTGAAGATAAACATGCTGGTCTACTTTGATTACAGGAGCAAAGACGAGTTCTTGGACTCACAATCAATCACTTAATTGCCAGACACAATTGTTTAAACTGCAGGTGCGTCATCATCAGTGAGTGCAAAGCACAGTATGATTTCAAGCAGCAGTTCAGGGGACTGGCCATGGAAATAAAATGACAGAAAGGACATTGAGCTGTTTGCCGTGGTCACTTGATTAGTACTAAACAAAATGGTGATTGTTGTACGTTGTCACGGTGACAACACGTGTCAGTGAGTTGCAGCCAGTCTCGCAGGATGTGTGCTTAGCTTTGAAGCAAATTGAACAACATAGTGGCCAAACAGTGGAGTTGCAGCTCCCAGCCTGTCACGTGATGCCCTCAGATCCAAAAAGACTTTCCCCTTATAGACTTACATGGAGAAAGACACATCTGTAAATCAGTGGATACATTTATTTCAAGCGTCAAAGCCCCCCGCGAAATGACTTGTGTCACTAGCATAATTTGATATATTCTGTCCGATTTGAAACATTTGGAAAGTCTAGAGGACACATTTGTAAATCAGCGGGTACATTTATTTTGAGCGTCACAACCCCCGCAAAATGACTTGTGTCACTAGCAGAATTTGATCTATTCGAAATGGTTTGGAACATTTGGAAAGTCTAGAAGAGCCACACGATTAAATGATTTATTCCCCATTCAAGTTAGTAGTGTGCTAAACCAGAAGTAGCCGGCTCTGCTGGCAGAGGTCTCTAGTGGCCTGCTCTGTGGGCCGCACAATGTGGAAGCAGTGTCGATCATCTGGGTAAGTTTTGGCTCCATGATGGCTGCACGCGCCACTGAGCAACTGTCATAGGAATGAACGGGGCTCCGCCTTGAACGCTGTATCCAGTTCTTATGATACATCCATGGTTGCAGCTTCCAGGGAGGAGGGCGGCCCATTGCAGCTCGTTATGATAATTCTATCCATTTTATTTCTATGGGACTGGCAGTCCGTCGCCATTTCAAAATGATTTGAATGACACTCATCCTCTTCAACTTAAAGCATTGAGCACAATCCCAAGCATCCATGACACTTACACACCTGTTTTTGTATGTATAATCTCACATCATGGAGCTTCTATAACAGTCTTAATTTTAATGTTTCTTAAGACTAATTCTTAAGCTACAAAATTTGGATGCAAATCTTTTTCTCTCCATACTGCTCGTCTGGCCAGACAGTTTTTCTCTTATCTTATCATGGATGTTTTCTTTTGCTGAAATAGAGCTGGATTCTGCAAACTTGCTGTTTATGAACTGGCATCCGCCGGATTCCTTTAGCAAATGTAATTGCATCCTCTGGAAGTTCACTCAAGCACAGTTTGCCTACGTCAAACCTTTTGATGACTGTGGATTCACATTCAGTTGAACTCTAACTCAACTCTGTACTATCTTGTGCAACGATAACAAGACCCTTCCACTCACACTTTTCTCAGTTCTTTTTATCCTATTGATAAGACTGTATGTTTAAGATAAAGTCGGCACTACCCATAAGCTCCCAATAGGAAAGTCACTCAGAAATTGCCAGCCAAATGTTTATATCTAGCACTGCACTCTTCCAATCTCTAATATTAGTGCTCAGTCTAAGGATACCTGCGGCAGGTCTCTGCTCCCCAAAGGGATTTTGAATCAGCACTCATATGTTTGATGTCACCATTGGTAAAGAACGCAATACAGGCAAACTGTGTTTATGATGGCCGCTAGTGTGCAGGAAATGTAGTTTTAGCTTTAAGCCTTTATTATGCAATATTGATGTCAAAAGACCTTGCATCACATCATGAATTTGTGTCCTGTTTCATTTGCTAACCTACACATTGTCATGCAGTGCACAATGTGTGTTTGTAGGTGAGCTTTTGCACATACAAGTTAAACCTTTAAATGGCTGAGTGGAGCATTAAAATTCCAGGCACACAGCTGGGCATGAAACACTACTCAGCTCAACTTAAAGACCTGTCACAGACACTGACAGAAGTACTCCACACACAAATAGAAATTCAGCAACAAGAGAGTAGTCAAACGTGTACTTTCTCTTAGTCAAATATCTCATGTTGATGCTTTTGTGACCAACTTTTTACTAACTTCAGATTTTGAATAAGTGCAACAGCATTCCACACTCTAAAAATAACGTGTTGGTACAGCAATACAAAAAAAACATAAAGGAAAACATATTCACTACTTGCTGCCATTAACTTACTTATATTGTCTACCATTACGCATGCTTCTGACTGGCCCCATCAGATCATAACCATTACAATCACATTTTTTTTAAAGTTATAGTGCGTAACTATTATATATTAATACTATACTAACTGATATTGAACGTTCGTTACATTCAAGCCATTGCCAATTAGTTGATACAAAGGTAATTGAGCCTACCAGCTCCACAAAATTCTCTCTGTATTTCTAGGTGTGGCTATGTTTTATAAAATGGTGTCGTCCGGCTACTTTCCTGCGCAGCAGCTCGACTGATGCATGTTACATCACCGCTAAGAAAGAACGACAGCAACGTTCAGCTTCAGAGACAAAGAGGACATAAAAAGAACAAGGGAATTACCTCTTCTAAAGAGTTTATGATGTTTTTTAATCCTCCGTGTCCTCTTTGGCTACTAGCAACTGCGTAGAGGAGGGGTGGAGGTGGTGCGCAAACAGTGTTGTTATCATTACTTAGAATTCCTCATGGGAATGACAGAAACTACACATTATAGCTAAGGTTATTAGTTGCTGCCACTGCTGCATATGTTCATAAGGTATTTGATAAGCCCCATCTCGACCCCAGCATCCACCTCTAGGCTCTGAGTTCCCCATTGGGAGAAGTCACTAATGTCACTCCCCAATCCCTGCTTTGCTGAGGTTGTATCTTTGTGGGGAGTTACAAGGTCAGAGTGTGGATGCCAAATATCAACTACATAATCACATGAGTTGACTTGAAGTCAAGACAAAGAAGAGGGGAGGACATCTATTTCAACTTTTTCTTTTTTACTTGAGCATGCAAGAAAAATTTCAATTTTCCAAAAGCTAACACAAGGCCTTCAGTAAAGACAATAACCTGCATGTTTTCCATAACTAATAGAGCAGTGTTGAAAGGAGTCATTGGATGCTAAAACCTCATTATCCCATCTGACAACCTTGGAACATGTGCTGAATGAGAAAGTAATGGCTCTTAAACGCTGCCAGCACCGCAAGCGAGCCCTTTTTAGATGTGGTTAAGAGACTGTGAAAAAAATCCATGCTGTATCCCCTGGATTGCACTTGTCTTTCATGTGAGAGGAGGGAAACTAGGAAGTGGATTTTGTTTTTTGTTTTTAATATTAATTTGAAGAATATCACAATGTGTGCCACTGGAGGGACAGGTCCATGCCCTCATATCACACAACATTTTAAGACCCTGTTGCAATTTACCCATACCTCTTCCCAGGCTCAGACTGGCAATCTGGCAAATGCCAGATGGGCCAGCCCACCTAGTAAGACGCAAGGTCACCACCAGCAATGTGCAGGAAAAATTGTGCTGACATTTTTTTATCTGCTGGCGGCAGCCCACTTGATGTCCGAAGAGCCCATCTGATTAGCTATTTCAATCAGGGAGACTTCATTGCATAAATGCAAAATTTATTGTACATGTGATATAATGTGCCCGAGCGCTCGACCGAGAATCCAGCAGGAGCAGTCGCCGGAGGGAGCCCGGGTAGCCGTGTGTGATGGAGACCGGTGGCACTCATTGCCTGAAAGAACAGCTGCACAGCAGGGAGACACAGGTTTAAAACAGGGAAGCAGTGCTGTGATTGGCTCATGAATTTCGTGGCCGCTCCTGATTGGTTAAAAGAAAGTGCGGTCCTCTTCACTACTGGTTTAAGAAGAGAGAGGCGTAGAATAAATTATTATTACGTCTCCTGAAAGAACTTACGCTAAGCTTCATTACATGGTCCCAAAATGATCAATAGGCTATCTATAAGGCAGGAGCAGTGGTACTGACCGCTGTTACGTCCCCCCACCCTTTCAAGTGGATTCATCAGTGTAATGTCAGTCAAGCAGTAATAATCAGATGAAATCAAGACAGAAAGAGCAGAGTTTGAGTCGAAAATACAAATGAAATAGATAAAGGACCAAAAAAAAGTTAGGGAGAAAACCTAAACAAAGTTCTCGAGGCGGATGCTGCAAAATGTTTTAAGTTAACCAACTTAAAAATAACATTACAGATGCCAGTGCCACGCAACATCCTGCTACCTGCAGTTAAACATTAACAGTTCACCGTCGCAAAATGAAGAAAAGGAAATAGTGTGGGCAGCAGTAGTACGCTGACTCCAGTAGAGAACAGAAGCAGACAAGGAGGCAGCTGCTGACGACGAGTGACATGACAACCAGATTTTGTTCCCAGTCCGACCCTGTCTCTTCCTCAACATTGTGAATCCCCAGCTCCCAATTGAATAGAGTAGATGGGAAATTGAATAGATTTTAAATTAGGAATGAAGCATATTTGGCTTTAAACTTTGGGAATGTCAGAATTCATGTTGAATGTTTTACCATCTGGCTGAATGTCTCTGTGGAATAAGTGTTATGTAATGATAACTTCACTACCACTATGTCAGCATCAGCCTTTTGTGTTTAGAGCATTGATTAAATATCACATTTGACAGGGAACAGAGCTGCATCCATGTGAATGCCGATGCTGGTTACCTCTGCTTTGAACAAAGCTGTAGGGACCTAACATGACATAAGCAAAATGAGGGGATCTGAAACCTAGGCTAAAAAGGTGCAGGTCACAGGAAGAACCTTTGAATCCCTGAGTGAAGAGCTTGGCGGCTGTTTACTACATCACTGCCAGCCCTCAATGCAAAGGGACACGGACTTGGCATGCTTCATGGAGCTTTAGAGAGGACTGGAGCCAAAGACCAAAGTGGGTGAGTTTTTTTTTAATTCTGCCAAATGATTGAGGATAGCTCAGACAATTTCGCCATGTAGCTATAAACACGGAGAAAACTGGAACTTTCATTCACATTTGACTTGTTTATATTCACATTTATTCTACATATTCATGTGTATTTTGTCTTTTCTTCTGTTTTATGGTCCAAAAAGGTGTGATGTTAAAAAAATATTCATTTAGTTACATATCACACCAGGCTCTAGTATGATCTGAGTTAGCCTTTGCCAAAAGACACAAAAATGCAACTCCTGGTAGTACTAAAGCTGTCTCACCTTACTGTATGTAATTTTAGCTGTCTTGATAATGTTGGCTAACACTGGTAAGGCCACATTCCCCTGAAAAACGCTCACATAGGTTGTTTGCTCAAGCAGTAATTACGACCCATATTGACATTTATAGTGGGAGCGCCCTCCGGTGGCCTCCTGAACGGGAGTAAAGCAAGTATTGTGACAAAGGTGAAAGGTGTGGGTGGTGAATGGGTCAAACAAATACACAACGTTCATGCAGGAGACTGGGATTTGAGTCCCGTTTGAAAATAAAATGCTGATTTTATTTAACTTTACGGAACTATGTTACGTTCTGTGTCACGTATGTAACTGGAAGTGACGTAATGTCCAAACCAAACCACAATCTTTTTCTAAACTCAACTAAGTAGTTTTGGCCTTAATGTAACCAAACTGTGAGCGTTTCACAACGTTAACATGTTTAAAGCTGAAACTATGATGTTGTGTCGTTTAGATATGAGGATGGAAAACACTTCTGCCAGTCGTATTAGAGGGTAGAAATAATCTACCGAAGGGAACCTATATCATCATGTGGTGTCGGAGTTGTGGATTTGTGGAGTGCATGCATGCAGTCAATGGGGCTACAGTAGCTGTTGGATGGTTAGCAAACATGTTGGCGGCAAATTAGTTAGCAACAAAGCTAACCAGAGACTAAGGGATCAGGCGCGTCGCACCCGTGGGGGATGTGGGTGTTTTAACACCCACACTTTTCCCGGTGAGAGGGTTGAACACCCACACTTTTTCTGCAGTTTTTCCGCAGTCGAACTGCCACCGTAGCTACGTCGTAGGCTGTGTGTAGCGATTGCGTCCATAGCAACGCTCTGTTTTTCATGGCAACGGTGTGTTCCCACTATGGCAACGCCAAGACCCGCCCTTCAATCACTACTATTGGCCAGGCGTCCAAGGTAAAGTGACCCCATTTGTTCAGGTCCTATCCCCTGACCAATCCGCTATCCTAACCATAACCACTCGAGGTGAAATGCCTAACCCCAACCAATCAGATGCTTCGGAGGGCGGGTCATGGCGTTGCCATAGTGGGATTCGTAATTTTGCCACCGGTCTTAACAGACCGCGTCCAGTAATTTTAAGGAATAGGGTAAGGTAATGTAAGTATCTTTAGTGTTTGCCGTACATTTGTTATCACCGTTAATGTGTTACATCAATGTAAAGCTTAACTCTTTAATGCTGGTACAAATTGCTATCGTAATTAGGTAGCTAGGTAGATACAACCCGAGCTAACGTTAGCTAACAGAACCTATCATTTAACATTAGGCTTTTAGCTAGTTAGCTAGGTTGTCTTTTGCCATTTGTGTTCGTAAAGTTTAATGTACGGTGGCATGTTCATCTCTTTTTATATGCCGTTACTGTAGCTATATGCGTAGCAGAGATTTAGAAAATGATGTGTTTATCAGTTGTAACTACAGGATGGGAGGTAACTGCACCTTTTCAACTTCACTAGCAACGTTAAATGAAAGCTAATATGTACGAGTAGTTTCCCATGTAAGAAGTATAACGTTCCGTAACATTAGCAACGTTATAGCATTCATAATAAACGGATCATAATATAATTACGTATGTGCTAATTTGCCTGGTAAATAGCACAACAGATCTAAACACTGGGCATAGCAGGTGAAAATGTCTTGTTGACATATAACAGACTAAAAGACTTAATGTAAAGGTCTGAATGGAACCCATTAGGCTACCCATGAGCATTAATACATAGAGGCAGGAAGAATTGCTTTACCAGTACTGATTATTGAGTGTATTAAACCAGTATTATTATTGCAGAGATGGGGTTTGCAGTATCAAGATGCAGAAAAGAGGCAGGAGAAGATTGACACTTTTTTCAAGAGAAATCCTGTAAGTGAAGTTGAAAGCTGAACGTTGAAAAATGTTGACATTAAACAGCAGTAGCCTATTTCCATTAGATATTGTTTGCATTTATTTCATGATATTACTTTTCAATATTCACTGAGGTTTGCTAGTGCCATAGCTGTACCTGTTTGGCCCTATTCCTTTACCACTGCCCATTATTACCACTTTAGGAGAGGAAGTTGCTGGAGGCATCAGTTTCAGAGAGAGCACAGGAAGGTTCACAGGTGAGCAATGAAATGAATGTTACAGTTTGTGAAAGAGGTGTATATTAGTATTCTGCTAAAATACAACACATTGCTTGTTGAATTTAAAACAAATGAAATGAAATAATTTCTAACGTTCTTTTATTGAACAAATTGAACATTGACTTGAATATAAAGGCAGCACTAAAAAAGAATGACCATTACATTTGAATGTGCAGTTTTCTACTCATATTTTCTTTCACCTAAAACAAAAAGAAATCAGTTTTGTGTCTATAGCGATATGTCGCAGACTTTCGCGATGTGTATATTGCGCCGGTTGATATTGCGATGACGATAAAAAAACGATATGTTGTGCAGCCCTAGTTCCGAGTGTGTTTTTATACTTTTCTAGTATCACTCATTTAAATGGGAAACTTTTTATATCTTGTATGTTATACATTTTATACCCCTCTGTCATTGTATCCATCGTTTTTATTGTTAATAAACAAATCACATCCATCCCCCTCACTTTTGAAAAGCTTGCTACGCCCCTGTAAGGGATGTTGATCGAACACACACACACACACACACACACACACACACACACACACACACACAAAGTAGAAATGTATTTTTTATATATATATATATATATATATATATAAGTTACTAGCTTAAAATAATAAATGCTTGCTTAATATTGCAAGCTAGCTAACGGGCGTGGTAGCGAATAATGATTATCAACTTTTAACCCATGATTTACAAATAAATAAAAACAACTATCTCCTAAATAAACATTGATGGACACAATTGATAATATTAACACACATATATGTCCTTGATATGTTTGTGATGTCAACTCATTCACCAGTAGTTAATTAGGAGTGATAAGGGTCCTTTTAGGCACCCACACCCAAGGTAATCCATCAAAGTATAAAAACAAGTTGGAAAATGACTTTGGAGGAAAAATATTTTCTTTTAAATGTATTTTTGACTCATACTATAGAGCCATTAATGCGCAACATTTAAAATAACCCCAACAAAGAATGATGAAAGGTTGTCAAAGAGAGATTGAAAGAGTTGAGCGGGCAAGTATTGTTAATTTAGACTACTGCACTTGTTACTGTATTCCAAGTGTCCCAGCGTGACCTGTATGTGTGCTGTGAGGGTAAACACCGAGCTAGCAGACTAGCACTCAGCAGAGCATTGTGCTGCTTGACAATTGTAGTCTCCCCAGCTCCCTGCTGAGTTGACATAGTGATTCAGTCTAGCTTGCATCTCTGGAGACTCCCAGTGTACAGACTGCTGGGCCACAGAGCAACACAAACCGTTTACACAGTGTGGATAGCCTTTCTGTGACGGGCATGGAACTTCACATTGTGAAAGGACAAACAGGAAAGATGAAGAATAGCCTCATTTTAACCACACAAATGAGTACACAGAATACATGGGTCAGTGTATTATTGGCGGTTGCTCTTGGATCTGTGCAAATGGGTCATCGCACAGTGTCTCGGTTCATGATATCTCTCCGTTCAAGGCCTGAATCTCTGGCAGGGGAAACAGCATGGCCCTCCGCCCATCCTTTTGACTCATTTGTGCCAGGGCAGATAGGACAGAACAAGCAGGATTTGCACTGTCTGGTTCAACTGCCAACGTCTGCATGGATGTTTCCTATTGACTGGACTGCACATTGACACCGATGCTGCCCCAGACCACAGTGAGCAGTTAGGGAGAGGGGAATGCTACCAGTGAGAAAAATGTAAATATTTAATACCAAAATCATTTATCTTATGGCACAGCATACTTTTACCACAAAACATTTTATTGTTTTACAGCACCATACAAGTAACAACATTTCTACCATCACTGAAACATAGCCTTTATAAAAATGTGACATCATCTCAGAGCAAAATGATTAGGAATACCTTTGTGAAACTACAGAATTGATTGGAAAACAAATTATTTCCTTAAGGCAATTATAGTGATAAGAGGTTGCATACAGTATAACGTGCTATCACCGAGAGGATAATGACAGAGAACCTCATCAGTTCTGCCTCGTCCGTATCTCCCCAGCCAGACTGCGAGATAACTATATTTCTTAAAAGAATCTCCCATGCCATGTATTTCACTCTAAATCCTCCTTTACGGTTTTCAGTTTTCTCCTTCAATGGCCAAATTGAATTCTTACGCTGGAGATATGGCCAGGGTGACTTTAAAAACTGTCCAAAGTTCAAATAGCCTGTACTTATTTGGAAAGAGGGAAAACTGGGCATTACAGAGCAAATGAAAATGACAGTGCTGGAAGAAAGACTAAAATACTGGAAAAATATGGCATCCAAGGTAAGATCATTACAAATTTGACTTATGGAAAGCCAATCAAGTAGTAGCAATAAAATATGCATATCAACGTAGTTATCAAGAGTAAAAGAAGTGACAGTGAAGAAGAATGTCTTTTCATGCTCTCTGTTCTAAGATGACGTTATGTGCAAAAAAGGCCATGCCCCATGCATACATTCCCATTATGCATACACTGCATGTGTACTCCGTTTGCCCACACTGATAACGCCCCTGAACGCAGCAGCTTAGTGAGAAGCACGGAGGACTTGATTTTAGACCAAGGGGGTAAGGCGAGCATCTGGAAAGTGTACCTCCTATGGGGAGATTCTAGGCTAACAAGCCATCACCTTCTGTTAGCATTCTATTGACTCCCATTCATTTTGGCGTCACTTGGACAGCGAATAACTTTACATCTGAAGCATTTAAAGACTTTATTTGTCCATTGCTTATTTCTAAAGAAACACAACAATGTATAAAAGGCTCCATTACCTTGTATCTCACGTTATGGCCCTGTAGCAACTGTTTTTGTAAAAATAGGCTAAAGATTGTGTCATAACCACGCGACTTTCTGTTGCATAGTAGAGAAATTACGTACAGTACAGGAGAAGCTTGCAGGCAGTTTCGACTTACATCAGCTTAATTAATTTAAGTTTAATTACTAATGTTAACTAGCATTTTAGTTAGCAATAATTAGCCTGTGCCTATGTTATCTCCTTACATATACCTACGCTCTCCATCTCTGCAAGATTCGGAATCATTGAGATTTCTCTTGGCACAGCTACCAGAAGACTTACAACTTTCAGACATGTTTCTCACATCACATCTACATCGTCAAGCTCAGTTTGAGGCTGCGCAGTAACGCTCAGCCATCACCGGAAAAGTGACTTCACTGGTCTCCGTCAAAGTATATGGCGTCGCTTTGTCCATTTCTTTTACTGTCTATGCTTTAGACTGCAGCGATTTCTGATGGACAGTTCCTGTCTAATGTGTGCGTTCATAGCAATGTAAGTTTAATTGTTGTGTTAGGTTAAACACAGTTAGTGTTATTAGCCGTGAATGGATTTGGGTTTCTGTTAGCTAACGATGGGATTCAGAGCTAGCCGCTAGCCTGTAATGGTCTGTTTGAACTGTGTTTTACTTTCTAATAGCTATTGTTTCTATGCTGTGCACTGAATATTTTGGTTGTTTATTCTGTTTAAATGCTTGTTATAATTCTTATGACTGTCATGTATATAGGTTACACGATTGCCTTTGTGTTTGCTAATCTTTACTTGATAGCTCATTGCATTCTAGTTATTATTGTTAGCCATTAATATCGCTCTATGCATGCTATTTGTAGATGGCTATGTTTGGCTTAGGTTTGCCTTTGCTATTGGTCTGTAATTATCCTTTCTAAACAGTCTGTATTGCTGTGCTTTGTTGTTACAAAACCACACACACAGAAACTATTTGTTTACATACAATATCTAAACCGCAGCCCTGGACTCTGCATCTCCTTTCTCCCCACACTCTCACCTGAACATTGAAATAGTGTCCTGACCTGGCACCCTGAAGCGATTGTTGCCACACCTATTAAACCACATTTACACATTCTCGCACACATTATGTGCATGCCTTATTGGACTCTATTGTCTCACTTGGAAGAAAATTCTACCCCTTGGCTTCGTGCATTTCATCTCAAAGTACTGACCTAATACAATATAAGCCTGCCTTTTAGTCCTTAAAGATAAACTGTCACCTGAGGGTCTGAAAAAGCAGTGAAATTAAAGAATACCCTATTAGCTGTATTCTAAGAAAGCTTGAAGAAGTCAAAAGGAGGAAATTGCAGTGATCAGAGACCTGCAGACATATTGGAAGGGCAGTCTAGACTCTACAGTTATGTTTACCTACCTACCTCTTTGTTGCCAGTGACTCTGAGTTCATCTCTGTTGAGCTGAGAGTGTCTGCCAGTGACCGTCATCGCCCCTGTTTGTGCTGCTTTTAGTGCTTCACACTCCCGTTCAGGTTGGCCGGTTGGTCACACAGAATCACAAACTAATTGCTTTATCTGAGCCTTTTGTCTAAAGGGTCAGAAATTGAGTTTGCTCGTAGGGCGAGAAAGGGAATTATAAATCGAAAGGGATAGAGGAAGAAAAATTCAATTTGTGCACAGCCCTTGTCAGAACCGCTTACTTGTGGTGTCCAGATTAGAAGAGGGAAAGAAAGGGAGATAACAGCATTACAGACGGAGCAAACACTCTCTTGTCTAAAGGGCTAGGCGTGCAGGCTAATCTAATACCTGACACAGACACGTCCGAACAGCATAGAGGTGCTTCTGTCAGAAATTGATGTTAACACCAGTTCACCCACTGCAAAGTCATTGACAGTCATTTGTAGCTCTGCTTTTCTGATGCATTTAAAGACACGCTGGAGGGCAGCAGGATAGTTCTTGAAAATAAAAAAGGACATGAGGACAAAAGCCACCTGCTTGCTTTAAACACACGTCCCACTCCAAAAAAGCATTTTTTTTGCCATTATTTTGTTACAAATAAAAAAAAAAATGTTAATCACAAAAAAGCCATTAGAAGGTACGGAAGCGTATTGCATTCACCATAGAAAAAAAAATGTAGACACCTTATACAAGATCTCGTAATTTTGAGAAAAGATCTCGTAATTATAAGATCCTGATCTCGTAATACTGAGAAAAGATCTCGTAATTTTGAGATCATTTTAAACAACTGGAAGCGGCATATCTAGTTGGGGACATTCTAAAAGCTTAACGTGGTTTAATGTACCTAAACAATGATCAATGATTACCAAATTTCTCTCTCACATTGCTCATCATAACCACAGTAAACTGTCAAATAATCTAACCCAAAGTCCTTTTATGGATCTGCTTCACAACAGGGCAGCGGAGCGGCTGGGTGTTGACTCTCCATGGTTCTCATGGGCTTTATAAGTCTAATGTGAAAAACCTTAACGTGGTTTAATGTACCTAAACAACGATCAGTCATCATCAAAATTCTCTCTCATATTGCTCATCATAACCACTTAAAAAAAAAAGTCTTACCCAAATTCCAAATATTATGGACGTTATCTGACACTAAGCGTTTCTGCTCCATTAAGGGTCTTATATTACCCTTATTATTATCCTTACAATACCCTTAATGGAGCAGCAACGCCTAATGTCGGATAATGTCCGTAATAATTGGACTTTGGGTTAGATTTTTTGACAGTTTTCAGTGGTTATGATGAGCATAACCACAAGATCCTTATCTCATAGTTATGAGATCTTTTCTCAAAATTACGAGATCTTTTCTCGTAATTCCGGGATCAGGATCTTGTAATTACGAGATAAGGTGTCTACATTTTTTTTTCTATGGTGAATGCAATACGCTTCCATAACAAGGGACTCCAATTGTCAAGTTTAAAATTCAGCTCCTTCTGTTTACAGGATCCATGTAATGTCTCAGAGGCTGGGCTCAGTTAATGCACAGTGCAACATGTCATTGCAGTTTGTGCTCATTTTTTACCTTCAAGCTGAAAACATCAGACAAACACTGGCTCATTAATATACCCTACAGATTGTTTTTTGGATGATGAAACTGCATGGGCACAACATATTCCTGCCTGTCTCTGGCTGAGAACGAAATGACATGCTGCTGCTGCTGCTGCTGCTCAGCGCTGTACAACAGAGGAGTGGATATTCTTTTTTTATAAGATTATCTTTTTGGGCTTTTCCCTTTATTTGATAGTGACAGTGGATAGACAGGAAAGGTGGGAGAGAGATGGGGGCTGACACGCAGCAAAGGGCCGCAGGTCCGACTTGAACCCGGGCCGCTGCAAAGGACTCAGCCTACATGGGGCGACGCTCTTACTGGGTGAGCTAGAGGTCGCCCCAGGAGTGGAGATTCTTTAAGATTAACACCAAATTCAAGCTTTACAAAGTCTGACGCGCAAAATTGAACAGTGTAAACTGCTAACTATAATTTTATAAATGTAAAATAATGTCTCTACAGTTTTAATTACTCACTGAAAGGAGTACAGCAGGTCTCATACATACTGTATGTATTATATTTGCGTAATAAACCATCTGTCTATCACGTCCGCCATTGTTGTTTTGAATGAACAGTCACAGACGTGACACACCTAAACCACGCCCGTAGCTGTCAGCAGCTCCTGACCGGACACTGATTGGTGCGGTAAGGTGGTAGTACAGAAACAAATGCATAAATGTGTGAAGTAGTCCATATTGATGACGTTCCACTTCTGGGATTGTTCAGGTGCCGCTGGATGTCCGTCACCTTCTGCTTTCTTTGTGTTGGCATTCTAAGGCGCTGACACACCAACCCGATTATCGGCCGTCGGACAGTCTGGCGAGGTCGGTGACTCGAGTCTGTTCGGTGTGTTCGGTGCCATCGTCACTCGGAGGAGCCGTCGGCTTTAATTTGTGCCGATTTGACTGATATGTTGAATTGGCCAGTGGGCAGTTAGACTCAATGACCAATCTGATTGGTGGAGTGCTAGCCCTTGACTAGCAAATCAGTGCACTTATCTTAAAACACCGGAAATGACGAGCGGTATGAGCGTGATGAACGCCTCTCAAAATCTGACGAAAATCTTTCAAACTGGCCTTTTTCGATTAAAAAAACCAGACAGATTCAGCAACTGTATGGCCTATTTCTTGCTTTAAAGGTTTTCAGAAACACGTTTCGGTTAACTATTTCCGTAAAATACGAGATCGTATTCTGAACGAGCCGCCATTATGGCCCACTTTGAAATTTAGGAGAAGCCAGACCCACATAATGCGTTTGTCATTTCCAGTTTTCATTTTTTTGGGCGACAATACAGATTAGCACCGCCTGCTGTTATGGAGACGTATTACGTCTTGCACATGCACAGAATGTATGCTCAAATCGGCGTCTCTTCGATGTGTTCCGAGGCACTTTTTTTTTGGCATTTTAGGCCTTTATTTGCAAGGACATCTTAGACTTGAAAGGGGTGAGAGAGGGGTAAAGACATGCAGCAAAGGCCGTTGCCTCCAGGAGTAAACCCCTATATATGGGTGCCCACTCTACCAGGTGAGCTAACCAGGTGCCCTGCTAATTTTTTTAAATGTGAAGCTACAGTCTTACAGCTTAGGTTAGCACAAAAACGGAGAAACATCTAGCTTGGCTACGTCCACAAATACTGTCTCGCTGCACCTCTAAGGCTCACTAATTAACAGGTGATTTGTCACCAATTAACAGTTAATTTGTTAATAAATCTGACATGTAAAAAAACATGGTTTTATAAAGTGAAAGTGTAAAGTTGTGGTTTTACTGTGGGTTATGTGCGTGATAGTTTTTTTGACCGGACACAGTGACCTAAACACTCCAGGAAGTACAAATTAAACAAACAAGATGTGTTGTTCAGTGAGGTTTAAAGGTTGTGCTGGATGGGTTTGTTACATTTGTATAGAGCCTCCTATTCATTTTATTACTTTACATGTCTCCTGATGTTGTTCTTCCAGATTGGTCAAAATAAAAGTAAAAAAAAAAAAGTATGTCCTTTATTAATGGATTAATTGATGTAACTAATCAATATGCTCACTATCCAGCATACAAGTTTGGATAGAAGAATGGAAAAACGTGACAATATACAACACAAATACAAATCACAACAGCTTCAGTGCCTCGAATATAGTGAGAACTATGGTTCTGATTTAAAACTGTGTGCAAAAAGGATATTGGGCCATTCTTCAAAAACACAAGCCTCTGGTTCTTTGTGGAATGACAAAGGTAGAAACCTGCTTCACACATTGCCCTGCACAAGTTGACTGTTCACTGATGTTTAGATGTGGGGGTCTGGGAGGACATGAACATATTTTTAACAGTGCCTGCTGCCCTGGATATACAGGCACGCAACAGTTTACACACACATGTGCATATTCATTTTAAATGTAAACAAATTTATGTATGTCTCAAATAAAAAACATATCTCAAATTGTACACCGAAATGTGTTTCTGAAAACATTTTAAGCAAGAAATAGGCCATGCAGTTACTGAATCTGTCTTCATTTCAAATCGACAAAGGTCAGTTTAAAAGATTTTCGGCAGTGCCCGCCCTCCCGACTATGCCCTACAAATCGGCGAAAATGAAGGCCAATGGACCCTCCAACGGACGACTGCACAGAACACACCACACAGACTCGAGTCACTGACCTCGCCAGACTCGGCTTGGTCTGTAGTGGGCTTTACAAACCACAGTAACAGCAAAAATAGCCTTGGGACTGTCCTTGGTGCTGAAGGCACTTGAAGCTACTATTATTACTACTACTATCAGAGCTCAAACTAAGCAACACTTGTTTTTGTGACTGTAACCTATGGTTGCACATCAAGTCAACAACTGACACATTTTTGTTTTTACAGTTAACGAAGGCCTCAAAGCAAAATAATCTAATAAAGTTGTACTTTTGCACACATTATTCGGACACACACACACACACACACACACACACACACACACACACACACACACACACACACATACACTCTCACACTCACACACACACACACACACACACACACACACACACACACACACACACACACACACACACACACACACACACCTAAGTAAGTAAGTAAGTAAGTAAATGCACACCAGCCGTGCTATTAGGCAGTGTTATTATTAAAACCACACCTTACCTGAATATACAGGGCACCAGATGTGGCCTTGCGTTCAGATGTGTTGCTTATTAAGCTCCTAACAAGAGATGGTATATCCAGTCTGTCCAGAATGTTGCTCTGCACGTGCATTAAAGCCAGATGTGTCAATCTCTTCTGGCTCATAGTACTTCACAGCCAGGTTTTCAGTCATTTGAGGGCAAAGAATGATCTTTGTGATGAGGCAGCTCACACAGGTAGACACAAACAAAATTCAGCAAATGTCTCAACCTCTTTAAACAGCCCCCTGGTTTATGGATGCAACACTAAATGGAATTCAGCAACCTCCGGAATGGAGCAGATTGACAGGTCACCCAGTAATGTCAGCTGCATTTGTAAAGGCCACATCATCTTGTTTGTTTGCATTTGCTTGATCTATCCTGATACTTTGAGAGTTATATTTTATTCAGTCCCAAAAAGTTTCAGTTGGCAGCATTGATGAGAGTGCTTTCTCTCTTGGCAGCCATACTCATTCCCTCCTGACCAAATCTTTAACTTAGATCTTTTTCAACTAAGTCCAGGGCTTCAAAGAACTGGCACCTCCACTGGGCCTCTCCTGAGTCCAACAGCAGAGTTTCAGGTTCTGTGGTGCTGTGGAGGCAAGCTGGGGTCCTGCTCATCCTCGAGGGAGGGGCCATCTCAAGATGGTTTGGGGCTGCACAGCTGGTAATGTCACACGGTTGTGTGAGGTCCTGTTTTACCAGCAAAAGTAAAGTTCCACAGGATGATTCTTCAATAATTTATTTAAAATAAAACAGGTAACTTCTGAACAGCATAACAAGTACTAAAAACTAGAGCTGTCAAATGATTAAAATATTTAATCGGGATTAATCACATTAATGTCATAGTTAACTCATGATTAATCACAATTAATCGCACATTTTTATCTATTCTAAATGAATTTCTTTTTGTCCCGTTATTTTTTTCTCATTTTAATGCTCTTATCAACATGGAAAAGTGGATCGGCTTGCTTTGTGACAATGTTTTTTTTTTATTGAAAACAACACTGGCATATACGTAGTATTCAATTTCACACATAATGTCACATAATGTAACACTGCTACTTCCATTTTCCTTTGCAGATAGTACTGCTTCATGCCTGAGGCGAGCGTGGCTGGTCGTCATAGCGACTATGGTTTCCCCCGACTCATTTACTTATTGTCCTTCTCTTACAACGTAAAATCAAGTAGAGGGTTAACTTTTTCTGCTCCAGGTTTCCCACCGTGGTCAGAAAGAACAGGGGAGACACTTTGTTTCTCTCATTGACTGTAGAGTCACTACTCGCTCCGAAGCTAATCGCCGTGACGAGCTTACTAGCTACGCGGCTCACAACCCCAAACAAGTGTGTGTGGCCATGGTGTGCCCGGGCACGCCTGTTTTGTTTCCGGTCTAGCTAGATCCGAAAGAACGTTAATCTCGCGATAAAAAAATTGACGGCGTTAAAATGGGTTTGCGTTAACGCCGTTAATAATACGTTAAACTGACAGCCCTACTAAAAACAAAACTCCTCCAGCCGGTCACACCCATGATTCTTTTCCTTTGTCCTCCTTTTCCTCTGCACCTGTTTCACATCCATCTTTAACAAGCACATCATACTATCCTGTGGCCAATCCTGAGATGTGAAGGGGGTGTTGTCCAGGCAATCACAGCTGCTTCTTATAACCTTGATTCCCAGTCCAAAAAACAATTAAGAAACCAAATGCAAAATACACACACTGCTAAAACTCAAACTGGGCAATTAACCAAAACATGCAAAGTTGGGATCCATTCCAGGGCTGTGCGTGCAGTGGAGGTTTTGCTTTGCAGACTTCATGCCTCTGCCTCAAAAGAGCCTCACTGCACATCAGGCCAAAATATGTCCACACTTGTTTCGCTTGCTTATACAATCCAGATATCTTGGCCCTCGTCTCACCCTGGTCCATGGTATCCCCGGATGCGTACTCAGGGCCTGTGCTGTGCAGCTGACTGAGGTTTGGACTAACATATTTAATCTGTCACTAGCCCAGGCAGCTGTCCCCGCATACTTTGAAACCACCTCCATCGTGTTGGAGCCAAAACACTCCACTGCAACAAGCTTTAATGACTTCCGTCCAGTTGCACTCACCCGCATCATTATGAAGTGCTTCGGCCCACCTCACGACCTGCTTAGCACCTTCACTTCACTGGAACCTTCCAATTCGCCTACCATCAGAACAGGAGCACAGAGGATGCCATCTGTACGACACTTCACTCTGCCCTGTCCCACCTTGACAATAGAAACACCTATGTGAGAATGCTGTTCATTGACTTAAGTTCAGCATTCATCACCATCATCCCCTCCAAACTCATCACGAAATTCAGTGAACTGGGCATCAATACCTCCCTCTGTAACTGGATTCTGGACTTCCTAACCAATAGACCTCAGCCTGTTAGGTTAGATAATCACACCTCAACAATCACCTTGAACACTGGCGTACCACAGGGATGTGTGCTGAGCCCTCTCCTTTACTCCCTCTTCACCTACGACTGCACACCTGTACATGGATCTAACATCATTGTCAAGTTTTCAGACGACACTACAGTGATTGGTCTCATCAGCAACAACGATGAGACGGCCTACGGAGAAGGTCCAGCACCTATCATCATGGTGCACTGACAACAACCTGGCTCTCAACACCAAGAAGACCAAAGAGCTCATTGTGGAAGTCTAAAGCTAGCACACACACCCCCATTCTCATCAACAGGACTGAGGTGAAGCGTGTCACCAGCTTCAAGTTTCTGGGTGTCCATATCTCTGAGGACCTCTCTTGGACCCTCAACACCTCTACCCTGATCAAGAAGGCTCACCAGTGTCTCTTCTTTCTGAGGAGACTCAAGAAGGTCCGCCTGTCTCCTCAGATCCTGGTGAATTTCTACCGCTGCACCATCAAGAGCATCCTCACCAACTGTGTCACAGTTTGGTATGGCAACTGCTCTGCCCATGACCGGAAAGCACTGCAGAGGGTTGTGAAAACTGCCCAACGCATCACCGGTTCCTCACTGCCCTTTATCGAGGCCATCCAGGGCAAGCGATGCTTGCGTAAGGTGCGCAGCATCATCAAAGACTGTTCTCACCCCAACCACAGTCTGTTCACCCCACTCTCCTCTGGGAGGCGTCTCAGGTCTCTCCGCACCCGTACCAGCAGGTTCAGAGGAAGCTTCTTTTCTGTGGCTGTCACCCTACTGAACTCTAGCTCTGCATCCCGGTGACATACATTGCACATATCTGTACATGTTGTTCATGCATTGTTCATATTACATAGCCATATTTATTCTGCTCTTATAACACTGGAATATATTTATTGTCCTGCCTATGCACCACCAGTCTATACTTTGTATATCACATTGCACTTTTCTGCTTTTTTGTACTTCTGGTTAGACGCAAACTGCATTTCGTTGTCTTTGTACTTGTACTCTGCACAATGACAATAAAGTTGAATCTAATCTAATCTAATGAAATCGTCCTATATCGCTCCAATATTTTCATTGGGTTTGTGTTTGTGTGAAAGTGTGACGTCATTACGTCATCATTTTAGTCATTTTAAATTTAACCCAAGCCCTGATGTTTTATTAACTCAAATTAAGTATTTGTTTTGATTCCGTTTTACAATGTGAATTATGTGTTTAAAAGGTTTAAAACTGCTGCGCTAAACAAAACCGTCAAGTGATTAAAACTGCCAGAGCGGTCATCTAACGCTGTAATACGGCCACCGTGCGGCCGTATCACAATGTTAATTAGAAACCTCATATTTGTCGTTTTGAGAGTCATTGGCAATCCACCTATTCTGCCGTTTAGGTATGAGGACGTGTTGTGCCGAACGGATCCAATGAATGGTTACTGCAATGGACATAAAGGGAGCCTGAACACTCTTTTAGTTTCGCTTGGACACCATGCAAACGTCCAGACATTTTTGATGCACCGTCAAAACAATATCTGTTCAGCCGTTCCAGAGGTATGTTTAAACAAAGAAAATGTATGAAAAAATTGTTTCTGCTGATGAGTCGCATGCACTGTAAAATCCAATAAACATGTTCTGTGCTGTCAAATAAGAATCCCCAAACTGCAAACAGCATGTGAATTGCTCACTTGAACTAATGTCTGCCGTTCCATCTGCCTGGAATCCAAAGAAATCAGATGACAAGATTAATATCCGCTTTATATCTGTGTGGTCATCATTGGTTGCAGTCATTGGTCCAGTTAGAGACTTATTTTGTTTCGAAAAACAAACCGCTACATTTTGTGACTATCCAAGAAGTAAGGAATACGCGTAATCATCATTAGCCTAAAAGGATTTGTGCTGTAACCAAAGAGATCATATACACTGTATGACAATGCCAGTGTTCGTTCTCAGGTTTCTCTTTCCCTTATGTTAGTGCTTTAGAAATATGTAATTTAAGACTATGAGCATTTTACAGTGATGACAACAGGCTTCTCTTCCTGCAGCTTATCTCACATCCTTATAGAAAAGAACAATGGGCTCACTGCAGAGAACTCTAGGAAGTTTCATTTTAAGAGAAATTCAACCAACAAACAAATACTTATTTTTTTCATGTCCTGCATTTCTCCTCCAGGAGCTGGAATATTCACTTCCAGTAAGTGTGTCTACAAAAAAGACACAGACATAAACAGAAGAGTTCATGACCGCAGACTCAGCAAAAATAGGTAATGTGTGTTAAGGGGCTCTCTGTTTCCAAAGAGAAGCCAGGGACATGGATCGATATTTGAACATGATGGAAAGATGCTTACTTACAACTGTCCACACATCCTAGTGGAAGTAATGGAAAGTGCTCAGTAACACTCCATTTAGTCCGCAGATCAGACCGTGGTTGTCCTGGGCAGCCTTCAGGTGTGAAAGTGTGAAACTGTGTGGATCAGGACGTACATAGCTGAAAAATAAAGTATTGCTTTTAGTCTAACTGCTCCGGGTAAATAAAATCAAACGTGTGGATGAAAAATGACCATCTCCAAGAGAAAAGTAAGTTGTGCTCTTTGCAGAAGTTACCTTCCCTTTTAAAAAAAATCTTAAACCAGTTGAAGTGTTCTTTTTGTTTTCCAGTGTTAGAATTGGGGAATTAAAAACAAGTATGTCATGTTACACAGATATAGGCAATGGCAGCAGTGATTATGAAACCTTTTGTTGTTTTTTGTAAGTGCCTGTATGTCATTTTAAAGGCCCATTAATAATTTTTATAATATTTTTCGACATATTTTCCATTATCTGACAGTTGACAGTCTAGATAAGCAGGAATATGTGAGAGAGCAGGAGGGGTGGGGGGACTATGGATCCCATGCCAGAATCAATCATGCATGCATCTTAAGCACCAGTGATACCCTTTAAAAGATTTTCTTAGTTTTTCTTCTACTCGTAAAATCAAAACAGAAGTAGGGCTTGCTCCAAGAAACAGGTTTACGGACTTAATTTGTTTCTGACGAACATTACTAATGTTCATAAGTGTAATATATTAAAAACACCTGTCAATCTAATCATCCATCAATCCATTTGCCGCTGCTTATCTGGGTCTGTGTAGCGGAGCAACAGTCTAAGGTAGCTCATACATCCTTCTACGGCTGAGCAATATATCAATATTATATCGACATCAATATATGAGTCTAGATATCATCTTAAATCACGTATCATTACCCAAAGGTAAAAGTTGGAACCTGGATTAACTGTAGATCAAGAGCTTTGCTGTCAGGCTCAGTTCCCTCCTCACAGTCTCATAAGCATCCACATTTCTGTTGACACCTGTCAATCTCACGTTGCTTTTCACCCATGTCAGATACTTGAACTTCTTCATTTGGGGCCGTAAATTCCAGGGCCTCAGACCCGGTGGTGTTGTCCCTCATCCTTGGCCGCTTCACTCTTGAATGCAAACCATCCACAAGGTCACGGTCTGATGAGGCCAGTATAGGGTGACCAGACGTCCACATTTTTGGTGGCCTGTCCCCGGCTGTAACTGTCCCTGGAAATGTCCCAGATTCTTAATATGCGGTGAAAACCCAAAGCAAAGACAAATAATACAAATGTATTATTTATGTCAGGAAAGACTGTGGAGCCGAGTTGACATGAAACATATCGTGCTGGTTTTGGGATTACATTTCTCCGGCATGATAACAAAGTTCATGTTAGAGTTCATAGAGGCCTGATGTAAGTGTAACGTTAGATTCGAAATGGAAAACCGTGTCAGGGGTTGGAGGGGGGTTGTTATCCCAAACTTGAGAGTCGTGCTGCCAGGTTAGCTTAGTTAGTGTAGCCACACAATTATCAGACAATTCACAAACATAGCCTTTCCGCACAGTGTTGGGGAAGGCTATCTGACTGACTGTGATTGTATGAGGGTGCTCTGCAGGGACATTAAAAGACATATTGGGGGTCAAGGGCTGAAACAAAGAAGGGGGAAAACATTTTCTGCTTTGATCCCTGTAGTTGGGGAGTAAGGAGAGAAGTAAGGATGAATAGGAAGAGAGATAGAGTGAATGGTAAAGATACAATCACAGAGCCAGTCAATTTATTAACCAAGAAATGTTTTAAAAATGTGAATCTGTTAACCGAAGTGTTGTGAGTTCATCTACATTAATTAGTTAGTAACAAATTGGATTGCACCTCAGTTCATTATGGGACATGTATTTGACCATGGTCAAAATACATGAAACCGCAGCTGTTCCCCTTTTTTCTTTCATAGAAAATATTTTAATAGTATATTCAGAGCTGTTCTGGAAATGTCCCCGATTTTCATTTCAGAAATCTGGTCAGCTTAGGCCAGCAGAACCACGTCATCTGCAAGAAGCAGAGATGGAATCCTGAGGCGTAAATCACACTCTCTGGACTTCGGCTGTTTCTTGAGATTCTGTTCATCATGTGTTTGTTAGTAGTCTCGCTTTGCCAGACCATCCACATGCTGTGGAGCGGAGGAGGGTCTGGCTAGTCCACACAGCATTCCAGGATGGGAGAAAAACGTGCTCTGGTTAATTGGCATTTCTTTAAACCAATCACAATCGTCATGGGCGGCGCTACACTCTGCACGGAGCCGCTGCCAAATGGTCGTGCAACATAAAACTCAGATTGGACAGATAGTCTAGCTAGCTGTCTGGATTTACCCTGCAGAGATCTGAGGAGCAGTTAACATAGTCCTCATAAATCCACCAGAGTTTAAAATTCCAACACAAAGACAGCGGAAGGAAAGGGACATCGGTGAAAATACACGCATCTGGCGGAATTTCCTGCGGCACCTGAGCAATCCTGGAAATGGAATGTCAAGGATATAGACTATCATTTAAAAGACAGATTAAGCCTACTACTATGGCTACATGCTTGTCTTCATACTTTTAACTCATAAGCATTGTATACAGCTCCTTATATTTTCTCTTATTCCTGACTACTTTTTGTCCAATCTGTTGTCTTTATTCGGTTTTGATTAATAGAGATTCACAGTTTGTCTAACTTGTCCATGTGAAAAAATGGTGATTCTCAATTTTGCTTGGAGAAATCTTGTGTGCCCATTTATCCAAGTTACCTAAAATAACTTTTCCCTCTGCCTAATTGAATATTTAAAATCATAGCTACTGAGGATATTACTGATATGCCCAGGGCATGAATAATACAGTATTTTATTTCGACAGCATTCCATCTCACACATTTTGCAGGCATCCTTCTGAATAATATGATTGTTTTCTGATTTCCACAATGATAAAACTGGGGGACTGTGACAAAATCTACTCTTCACACTTTGCCTTCTATTTTTACTTCTGTAATCATATGAGCTCACATCCAGTTAGACACATTTGCCATTGGTTCAATAAATGAAAATGAACCATTTATAGAGCAGGGAGAGGGTAATGAACTATGTCAAATCCAGATAAATAGATATAATGTCTTTTAACAGGCAGAATCCAGGCTCAGTTAGTATTAGTTTTTTTATTTGTATTTATTCTTGTATGTTTTAGAGCAATCCTTGAAATAATGAATAACTATTGGCACAGGTAGCATCAAATAGAGTAACTGTCACTACATGACAAGGTTTGGATTAGTCACATAAGGCTTATAATAGACAGCAAACGACTTCTTTGTCACACTCAGAGTTAACAGAAAAGTTAAGAAGGAAAATGTCTTGGATGTCCCAGATACATTTGTCATCAAATGGCAGTGCAGTCGTACGATCAAAAAACATGACTTGATACATGCTTGATTTTTAAAAATTCGTTTCAAGATTGCAAGCTGAATGGCTGGAAACAAAGCCTCACTGAAAATGTAAATTAGTAACTCACTCTATATGGTCAAAAGTATGTGGACATTTAAGACCTAGACTTACAGTATGTGTGCATCTGTTATCTGGTTTGATTTTCATGGTAAATCTCAATGCTATGAGCACACATACACGTCATACAATACTTTTTACGATAGTGTAATTCCAGCTTTGAGGCAACCACTTAGGGAAGACCCTTCCCTGTTTCAACATAACATTGCCTTGCTGCACAAAGCCGGGTCCATAAAGATTTTTTTTTTTCCCTCCAGTTTGGCGAGGAAGGACTTCACTGGGCTGCACACCTCTTTGGGAAGAACTGGACTGCAAGCCAGGCCTCTTTGCCTAACACCAATGGCCGACCTCACTAATGCTCTTGAGGCTAAATGGGAGCCAATCCCATTAGCTAGGTTCCAAAATCGGTGGAAATCCTTTCCAAAAGAGTCTAGACTGTTAAAACATCATCTAGGGCAGGGTTTTTTTTAAGCCAAGGACCCCTTAACTGAAAGAGAGAAGGAGCAGGGACCCCCTACTACATATTGTATACAATTAAGTTGCATATTAAACTGGGCCTACAATAAAAAGCCTTTATACTTCCCTTTTTTTGTGTATATAATCCTAAACTATTAAAAAAGCCTAATAATTGTTTGCCTGATTTTGCCCACTAAACTTAACTGTAATCCGGTCATGTGTCCGGTCTGAACAGTCATGTGTCACATATTTGACTATTTGTAAGATACCTAACAAATTGTGCGTAACTTTTCCTAAGATATACAAACCTGTTACTGAGAATGCGTTGCGTAGCGAGAGTGATTTTTGTTGCAGTGTGGCTGTGTCTGTGTACATTTTAGAAAGACCTTCTGGCCAAGATGTACCAAGATGTTGTATTATATTTCACAACAATGCACCCAATGCCACAAAAGTTAAATGAAGGACATCAAGCCATCTATCCATCCATTTTAGAGTTGTTTGTCCTGGTCTGGGTTGCAGTAGAGCAGCCTTGTGTTCCTTTCCCTTGCAATTTCTTCCAGCTCATCCCAGAGCCAGGGCTGTTTCTTGGGAATTGTCTGCAGTTTATTCTGATGTAATTCCACCATGCAGCACACACTGTTCCAGAACTGTGTGGTCGCAGTAGTAGAATGCTAAGCAAATAAGCCTATATGCCCTTCTCCCTACCTACAGCCTCTAGTTCTTTCTTGGCGATCTCAAGACAAACCAGTGTGTTTTGATTCTGATCTGGGAAACTCCTGGAGCCAGGCATTGGGGTTAGCACTTAGCTTTGGTGGGAAAAGCCTGGGTTAAACATCAGCATCATTGGCAGTAGGAACAAGAACTGGGTAAATTTTTAAAGAAGAAAATATTAATGTAGGCACGATGGTAGTGTCAGTTTTATGCCACTATTATTTTCAGACACGTCCCATAAGGCTGATAATTGGTACAGTGTGTAATGTGGAATGACCAAATGATGGAAGCATTCATTAAGCTTGTATGCTTGCAAATAAATCCCCTGTGACATAAATTCAGTCTCTTGAGAGATGTTTAAACAGGAATAAAATTAGCAGGCAAATAATCCCACGTAATGCCACATGATTTCCAACAGTTTGGCCGGTCTCAAAAAGATTCCTTTTCCCACAGGTTGAAACATTTCAATCCAAATGAGAACCAGTTGTATTGGCAAAGTACACTGACACATGCAAGTGATTTTACTCCAGTTGTCAGTAGTTTTTTGTGTGTTAAATTCAGTGCCATAAACAGATATACGGGAAGATAACTTAACAGTTTTTGTAGATATAAATATTTCCAAACACCCCCCCACCCACCCACCCCACCCCGGATGGGTGAAAGAGGAAGAGAGAGTGATCTCTTTATATAGGCTTATATAGGCCTATTTTCATTTGATATATTTGATTACAGTGTTGCAATGGTACACAGCATTGTTGTTGTACTCTTTATGCCTGTAAATTGTTACTTAAGCTTAAGTTTTTGTTTTATTTTACACTTGCTTTGGCAACATAAACATTTGTTTCACATGCCAATAAAGCCCCTTTGACTTGAATTGAGATCAGCTGTTTCTCTATGTGATGAGTTGGGAGTGAGAATGGCTTGGAAACAGGGAGTGTGATTATTTAATGCCATTTGATAACTAATTATCTATTACTTGTGACATCCAATAACTCAATAAATCAATAAGGATATATGGGCAGATCGACAAACAGAAAAAAAACTGCTTCTCTCTCTTTCCTGTGTTGGATGGTTTGTTTAGCAAAAACATGATTAGCTCGGGATCCATCCACCTGCTCACTTTGGATGGCTCAGGCTGGCATTCTTGTCATGCAAGGCAATACCAATTATATTCCAGTCTATAGTTTAATTACAAATCCAAGCTCGCTCGCTGCTGTCACACAAATTAGATTTGTAGAAGAAGGGCAAAGGAAATACAGAGCTAATTTTGTCAGGATCTTGTCAAGTCTCCTGAGAACAAATCTCACGTAAAAGTGAGTCTGTGCACTCACATTTGGCAGGAGTCATTTTTGAAAGAGATCTATTAGTGTCAGATAAAGGGATTGATATATGTTGTATCACAGCATGTAGTCACAAGAACCTCCAACAGATAAGGGTAGATTTTGTTTCTTTTCTTTTTTTGTTCGGTTCACTTAGCTAAACATATATTTTCAAGAAAGTTGCATGCTGCTTTGCATTTTTTTAAGATTATTCTGTCAAGATTAAGAAGTTTAGAAGCAAACAAAAACTGTTCATTTTCCAAAAATCACGACTGCATTGTTGTAGGTATTAAAGGTGGCCATTGCCACACTTGTGGTCATTCACCAAAGTACAGTAGTAAGACGACCTATTATTGCTTTGGAAACCCAGAGACCATTGACAGCTCAATCAAACATGATGGGGTTTTACATTTACTAACAAGAACAGACACACCAGTTAGAAGTGCCATCTGTTTCTGGATTTCAACATGCTAATTATACAGTACAACTCGTATTGGCCAAAGGGTGTTATTTCTGTTTAATCTGCCTGGTCGGTTTTAAATTAGTGTTGAAGACACGTTTGAGCATATTGCCATTATAACATAATGCCTAATGGTTTGAGTAAATTAGCTTTTATGTTGCCTTCGGAATTCCCCACTTGCCCAGTGAACCCTAATGAAAAAAATTAAATGACACTAATGTCTCAATGTAATCATGCGAGTCTCATCCTTTAACTTTGCATTAACATTGCATTTGAATATGTGTGCATTTGGTGGCATGGCAGAAATGAGTCATCGGAGGCTTATAAAAAGTTTATTATTACAAAGTTATAATCATGTGAACGGCAGCAAACATGGTGTTTAAATATGTAGTTGTGGGGAATTGTGCATTATTTATTTATGTATTTATTTAAAAATATCTAAGTTGCACAATGGTGGCATTTAAAATGAACCCTTTCTACAGTATTGAAATGCAGTTAAAACGTTTGGGTGATATGCAAATGCAATATGTTGCTTGTCAGACTGAAGAATCACACGCAGGGGCCAAACAGCTGCTGCCAGGGTGAGTAGCGGTTAACTGCTTCATGGGACAGCTCACCCATAAATGCAAACTACTTTTACTTCTTTTTCTTCCTACCCCACACGAAACATGAGTCTACATCCATCCTCGCGGCTCTGTGAGGCTGTACTCAGGCACAGTGGTGCTTTGAGCTAAATGCTAATGTCAGCACACTAACATGCTTACACAATGCCAATGCTAACACGCTGATGTTAAGCAGGCTATGTTTACTTTGTTCACCTACTTAGTTTAGCATGTTAGCATGCTAACATTTGGTAATTAGCACTAAACATATGGTGTAAGAAAGCTTTCAAAAAGATGTATGCACAACTTTAAGAATTTGTATTCGTATTTTAAACATTTGTGCGTAAATTAACTCAGGCATGCACAATTATGTTTTCATACACGTGAGTCAATAAAATTACATTTGTATTTTTATGTGAGTGTGACTCTAGAAGCTATCACTGTAAACATTCATGAGTACAACTCTGATTTCTACGACTACGAATTCTTCACTATGAACACAAATTCAAGTTTGTGGGTACGAGTAAAGAACAGTTGAAATGACGTCACTGGCGTCACAGGGCAGGAAATCAAACCTAGATTTCATCTAACGCGCATGCGTCAAAGGTGAAAGATGGCTAACAACAGACCTGAGGCTGGCTCAGCATCACAGGTAAAGTAAATAACGTGTTTATTCAACATTTTTTATACGATTTTACTATTTTGATAGCACTTTATAATGATATACATTTCCGCAACTCATAGACGTTATTGCTTTAGCTTGCAACCTAACGATATTTACTCGCTGTTAACTTTAGCTAGTGCTAGACGACGTTAGCATTGACGAAGTGCTGTGTTAAAGTAACATTATAGTTAGTGATGTTAGAACTAAACTGTACTGTAATTATATTGTTTAGCAATGTTGACCAGATCAGTAGTGTTCACAACTGAGCCAGATATGAGTTAACGTCAACCAGCAAGTCATTGTAATGTTAATGAGCATAATGTGCTAATACAGTAACAAAATATATATTACATGCAATACATGGTACCGTTAACTTATCTGTACCAATTCAACATTAAGTGAAGTGCCTTATATGTTAAAAGAAGAACCATTAAATCAGCTCTAGCTTGCATTGGGAGCTAGCGAAGAGAGGCCAAAACATCATGAGGGGGTGATATGAATCAGAATCAGATTTATTGGCCAAGTATAGCCTACTTACATACACAAGGAATTTGACTTCGGTAGGTGTTAACTCTCTATACATAGACACACAGTAATATAGACACATACTGTGCAATAGAGACAACAATATACATATAGGCACATATCAACATAATATACAAAAATACAAATACAATAAGACATAATATCAAGTGGGATATAGAGTGCAAAAAGTAATAGTGCAAAGTAGTGTACAAGATGCATATTGGAATGATAAGTATGTAATGTGTAGAGAAGTGGGTGAGGGGCCAAAGTGGGGATGTGGGGGGGTGAAATGACCCCACTTATCCACAGTTCAGTAGAGTGATGGCAGTGGGAAAGAAGCTGTTCTTATGTCTAGTTGTTTTTGTATGCAGGGATCTGTAGCGCCTGCCAGAGGGGAGGAGGTTAAAGAGAGCAGTGTGCAGGATGTGTGGGGTCTTTGGTGATGTGTGTAGCCTACCAACGTTCATTGCAATCCATCCACTAGTTGTCAAGACATTTCATTGAAAATAATATTCAATGAAATATATATTTAATGCAAATCATTGAGATATATGGCATGTCCTACCTATATACAAGTTCTACATACAAATCAGTAATAGACACTCCTACCTACTCTACTACCAATCAATACTACTGAACAGTAATGAGTCCCTTAACTAAACAAAAACACAATATCATACATGCTTCATAAAATATTTGGTTCCAGGTTCTTCATAATAATAATAATAATAATAATAATAATAATAATAATAATAATAATAATAATAATAATAATAATAATAATAATAATAATAATATGTATTTACAGAGCACCTTTTAAACTCCAAGTTACAAAGTGCTTCACAAAACAAACAAAACAAACCAGTCATAAAAACATAATCATAAAACAACAAATAAAAAAATATGTGATGTATAACAACCTGTACAGGGTAGAAAAGAAAAGAACAGTTTATAAAATAAAAGACAGTTCTAAGAGGTTCAAGCTCATATCAAATCAGGAAAGGCTCTCCGATAAAAGTATGTCTTAAGAAGGGACTTAAAAGAGCTCACTGACTCAGCTGACCTAATATCCTCTGGTCATGAATCATGTGCACAACAATAACAGAAGCAGTCATTGGCAATGACAATCGTAGGCCTAAGGCACTCCAACAATGCTCGTTAAATAACTAAAAAGCTCATTAAATAACAAAAAAGTGCAGTGTGCACAAAATTAAACAATGTGAAAGTGCTTGAGGTCCATGGTTGGTGTTAAAAGAAGAATCCGCCCTCAGTAAAACAATGGTTTTACTTTTTTAAAAGACTGTCTCCAATCATTACTTAGGATATATGGGCTATCAGGGTTTTGTCAGTCACTGCCTTTTTATAATCATTGTACATAAAACAAATATCAGGCGGAAAATAACGATTTGAGTCTTCCATCCCCAATTGCTTGTGAGAATATTGCAAGACTAAGGCCACAATGCAGCTCACAACTCATGAAAGAACAAGAGGCTCCACCAGAGCACAATTGGCTATTCTCTCCAGAAGTTTTTTGCCTAAAGTTTATATGGAGTTATAATGTCTGAAGTTCAGGTGGAAGGACTACACCTCGGGCCAATTAACTCCTCTCAGCCTCCAATTACTGGCTTTATACTGAGACGGCGTTCTCCCAACTGTGCTTTGTTTTTCACAGTCCTCCACACCCCATTCCACCTTTTGTCTCTTCAGGTTGCGGTTAAGATCGGTTTCAACCTTAATCGAGTTAAGGGGAAACACAGACAACATATTACGTGGGTCAAAACACTAATGCCTATTTTTTCTGTAAGCCCACAGACTGGGGACCTCTACTGGTCTGTGGTCTTAAAGATACACCACTGTATGGAGTTAGAATATTAAATATGATGTTATCATAGTCATACGCAGCTTTGCTTTAGACTTTTTTTTCCTTCTACCCTTATGTTAAATCATTCCCTCTTTATGTTTGTCACAGTACAATGCTGCTCTGACAAGTCGTTAACAGCTGTTCTGCTAATATTTTAAAATTGTTTCAGGTCCTCTAATATGACTGCTGACACTGCTAAATGTGACATGTAATTATGACAATCCAAATAAACAGGTGTCAAACCAGAAAGGTTTATGGCAGAGATATGCAAAGGTGGTTGGCATTTCACTGACAATGTCCATACAACACTCATTACAGTGAGTCTGTCACACAAAATCAGCCCTGAATTTGGAATTTTAATCAATAATAACATTTCCACATACAAATGGTAAATTAATCTAATTAACCAGAATAGTATTTTTAGTTGACGCAATTTGTCATATCAATTTAATTAAATGTGTTCAAGGTTAAGGAGCAGAAGACTGAAACTATTTTCACCTCACTCAGCTGAAACCTCTGTATGGCAGTCAATTAATCAATTTACGTGATCATAACTGTGATCATCAAAGAGACCCTGATCTGCAGAAATCCCAGGACAATAGATCACAAGTACTTGGCTTTTAAAATCAAGGTTGAATTACTCTTGAGTAGTCTATAGTGCCTTCTGGCGAAGCCAAAAATCTCCCACTCAGTGCCAATAAATGCGCCACAGAGCCGCCTGAGTGGCTTTTAACAGGGCTTTCTAGCACAGGCACAGGGAGAAAATGGTATTTCCACACATATATTGGCACACATAGGTTTCACACAGTCTAGAAACCATCTTTATATTCACAGTATTCAGCTATTTGGATATTTTAGCCTCATTTTACCTCACACACATGGCTATAAAATACATGGACCTCTGTGAAATGGAAAATGGAGAGAGTGGCCGTGTAACTGTCCCTAGATAGCTCTTTTCCTGCTCTGCCACCTCTCTCTCTCTCTCTCTCTCTCTCTCTCTCTCTCTCTCTCTCTCTCTCTCTCTCTCTCTCTCTCTCTCTCTCTCTCTCTCTCTCTCTCTCTCTCTCTCTCTCTCTCTCTGAGTGTGTACACTTTAACCTGTCCTGAGCCAATTAATCTGGCTAGGAACAGGTGTCTGAGCCGACATGGCAGGAGGAAACTATTTCCCCCTCTGCCTCCAGCTGGCACTTCAAGCACATCCCTGTCTGTGTCTGTTTACCCGCTGTCCGAGCCAGTCAATCTGCCTCCAAGCAGTTGCACTTTCTTAGCAAAGTGGTAAGAAGCATTTTGTGTTGAGCCAAAGATGGGACTTTACTCTGACCATGTTTTTTTTAGCCAGTGGCGTTGCTCTGGGGATGGCAATGTAGGACTATCTGTTGGTTTGTCTGTTGGTCCATCACTTTGGTGCAGACTGTAATATCTCAACAAATATCTCCTGAATGTTCAGCTTCACCAGCAGGTCAAACTTTTCAATTATTCAGTGAAATATCTCTAATATATCTCTTTACTTGGGACACAATTATAGACATTCAGAGTTCCTAGACAATGCATGTTGATGACCAAATACCTGTGAAGCTAATGACATTCATGAGCACCAGCTGTACTTTATCTTTGTTAACAAGTCACCAGGGTGCTGCACTCAAAATGATCAAAAATGTAGGTGTGGAGCGACGGACACTCAAGTACTACTACTACTCGCCCTCAATGCTTGCCATCTTTGCTATGGAGCCAAAGCTACGTAACCACAAACATATTTTCAAACTTGTGAATATGGCAGGCGAGGAAGCTGCAAAGATGATATAAATCTAATTCATATATGTGTTGTTGTTTTTTCAAAAAGTACTGCTGTTAGACGTTTAACAGCCTAAACTTGATGAGAAGGAGACTTTAGCAGGAAAGCTAACTTGGGTTGTTGTTCAAATCATATGGCTCTTGTGTAGCTGCTGTCTGGCTGTTGGTGTGACTAGTGTTGCAAACTATTTCAATGGAAAGTAGTGATGGCCAAATAAAGCTTTGTGAAGCATTGTCTTTTTTTTCTGAGCCCACTAGATGGCGCTCTCTGTTCAACAAAGGGTTGAGAATACACTGAATGAATGCCTTAGGCCTTTCTCTTAAAACCAAGAGCGCTGTCACTGTCCGATGTGAGTCGAGTACTGATTTGAGTTGCGCATGCTCAGATTTAACGGTTTACAGCATAACGTGTCATACCTGATGTTAGTGGAGTCAGACCGGCTCTGGTCGAGTGCAGATGTGAGTTGCGCATGCTCAGATTTAAATGGTTTATGGCATAATGTGTCACACTGAAATTTGTGAAATCCATAAAATAATAATAATATAATAATAATTTTCTCTTTACATATAATAACAGAAGATGGAAATCATTTCAAAACCGTTTTAGCTTTCTATGATTGTTTGATTGCTAACGTTAGCTCAAAACGCCATTCAAATGACAGCCTTTGTTGTGTTTGATTGCTACCTTGTACCTAGCATTCATTTCTAAAACCTTTTAGCTATCTATGATTGTTTGATTGCTAACGATAGCTCAAAAATAAAATAAAGAAAATGGTTCACGAAGCCTCATTTGGCATTCACTAATGGAAAGTAAAGAGCCCGCTCGAAAAGTCGCTAGATGTTGCCAGATTAGGTCACTTTTTTTGGTGTAACAAATTTTGTCAACTAAACATACTTTTCTGGTTAATTTGTTTCATTTACCATTTACTGTATGTGTGTAATTTAATAATCTAAATTTCATCAGGGCTGATTTTGTGTGACAGATTTAATTAGCTAATATTGTATGGACATGGTCTGTGAAAAGCCAGCCGCTTTAGGTCCACATCTCTGAGCCATAAACCTGTCTGGTTTGAAACCTGCTTTGTTTTTAATATCATAATTATACAATATAGCTGAACTAATTGCATATGCATTGAGTTACGTTTACGCCTTACTAAGAAGGCGGCACCCCAAACATCAAAGTGACTATCTCAAGAGCTTGAATGACCCAGAATTTCCAAAGTTTTTGACATTAAAGACATATAAGTGTGGAAGGATCTGCAATCAATAATCAATGGAATCTTTGCTTAATAACTCATGAGTCTCTGACACTGAATTGAGGACCCATTTCTCTCTCCGAATAAATGATTTCCTCAGCTTTTGACAGCTGGTAAGCAGAGGAAGACACTGAGGTTTCAGTCCCATAGGGATTGTAATCCTTTTTACATTCAAAGGGACATGGGACAGGTGCATTTTCTCAAGAGAAAACGTTCACTGTGCAGACTTGCATTGACAGCATAAAGACAGGCATGGTTCTTAATGTGCTTTGACCTTTGCCACTTAGGCAGTTCTAATGGTGGCAAAAAATACCCACGAGGACAGTTCTAATGGTGGCAAAAAATACCCACGACGACATCTTCAGAAAGGTGCTCAATATTTGATGCTCAAGTTCACTTTGCTTGACAGAGTGGAGGCTGTGAAAATAGCTATGGTGGGTTCAGATGGCTAGTCTTCTCTTTTTCTCGTCATTTTCTTTTCGTCTTGGTAGTATTGGTGTTTCTCTTGACACATTTTGAATGGGGACAGCATCTTTGTATAAAACATATTAATCATTCCCATCATTGCATAACAGTTGAGATCAAGCTTTTACATTTTAAATTATGTTTACAAGCTTTAGCTGATTATCATTTATTTATGGTATACTACTGTAGACCACTGCACATATTGGCTAACAGGCAGGGTACACAATTCCCTGCCTGTTAGCCAATGTGTACAGCGGTCTACAGTACCATGGCCCTAACCAGGATAATCCGGTTAGAAATGCTGATGTATATGTATGTAATCTATTAAATGTATATTGGATCTAAATATGGCATACATCATAAGCAATTACCCTGTGATTATGAGCAATGAAGTCACTATCTGATTCTGGAAATGTAACCACCTCTTCGGAAAATGTATCTCATAGGATCCCACCTTCAACGAGCCATTAGTGCACAACCCTTTTTCTCAATACAGGGAATTACAGTGCCACTTTGGAGAAGTTTCTGTGGCGAAGATCATTTCCTTTTAGATGGACATTTATATATTTGAAGGATACGAATTTATTTCATAGATATTAAAAAAGAAAAATGTTGAATTTATTCACATGAAACTATTGCTTATATATCTGTTATCATTGTTGCATATTGTGAAATACAGTATATTATATAGTATCACTGCATTGTTTCACTTGCCTTTTTTCTAATCTCCTTGTGGCAGTATATACTGTGTTGGTAAGATAAAGGTTAAAAGTTAAAGTTTGAAATTCTTTTATTAGCAATAAACCCTTGAGATGTAGCATCTTGTTTTCGAGGGGTCCTTAAAGGCAAAAATATGCAGTACATTCACAATTAGAAAAGACAGTTAACAAAACAACTTGAGGGGACCTCAAGAAAAACATACATCACAAACATACATACTGACAGGCAAAAGCTCTCCATCACACCACAACCACCCATATCCTCCCCAGTCCAACCATTAGATATTAGACAAAACAGTTAAGGTCATTAAAGGTGCCTTTATTGTTATTTACAGAGACATCTAATCTATTCCGTAGGTCTACATGGGAGCATGGGGCAGCCACAGGCACCCGGGGACCAACTCTAGTCTGTATGCCAGTGTCTTTTTGGTCATGGGGCACTGACAGGGGCACTAACCTAACATACATGGTTTTGAGGGTGGGAGGAAATCGAAACATCCAGAAGAAACGCAGGGAGACCATGCAAACCCTGGCCCCACGCAGACCGGGGATCAATACCATTACTCAGCAGTGCCTGCTGTGGGGTAAGATGGTCATATTTTTCTCACGTGCCAATTGCCAACCCAATTCCTATGAATTAAGTTTACTGTACATTGGTGGCGTAGCGAGGGGGTGGCTTCTGGTGCTCCAGCCCCGAATGTTTTCTCAAAAAGCCCCAAATCTATAAGGTTTTATGGGGAAATTTCGCAATTAATTCTGTGAACTGTAGTTATGGTATTGTATAACAAAAATAGGTTTCAAGATTAGTAATGCTGTTTAGGGGCGGCTGTGGCTGAGTGGTAGAGCAGTTGCCTGCCAAGGTTGGTGGTTCGATCCCTGGCCTTGCAGTCCCACGTCGAAGTGTCCTTGGGCAAGACACTGAACCCCGAGTTGCCTCCGATGCTGCACATCGGAGTGTAAATGTATGAATGAATGTATATCTGATGAGCAGGTGGCACCTTGTAAGGATGTGTGTGAATGGTGAATGGTTCCTGTACTATGTAAAAGAGCTTTGAGTAGTCGTTAAGACTAGAAAAGCGCTATATAAATACAGTCCATGTTTACGCCATATTCCTACCCGACCTATGTTATGTAGCATAAATAAAAAAATAGTACAATGTTTTCCTCTTTATAGGTGGTAGGAGTGAAACTCCTCAACATTTGTTGTGTTCTGTTTTCAGAATGATGAAAACAGTTGGAGAACATTTAGATACAGAATACGATATAGGCTCTAAGATGATCCTTTTCTTTGGTAACTATCATGCTTTTTCCAAATGATGTACAGATCTTTAGGCATTCTTTTATAAAATATCTTGAAAAGTAAGTGCATATAGCTGCCATAAATGCATGGGGGGAAAACATCTCCCCCCTAGTCTGGGTTTAGCCCCGAATGTATGCAACATCTGGCTCCACCACTGCTGTACAGACGGCTATTTATGACAAGTGGTAGTGTTTGGTGCCAGTGCAGGAAGTATTTATAATAAAGTGAAAACTTCATTATATGTAAAAATTGCCCTAAATATCAAATCCCAGCTTTGCCACTCATATTTAGACTGGGTAAACCCAGCCCGATCTGCTGGCGATCTGATTTCGCCCTGCAGCTCAGGCTGGCAACCTGTACGTTTATCTATCCTGCTTCCGTTACAATTTTGCGGGAACCAATCACAAACTGGCTTATCCACCTGCCGCGCTATTGGCGGTTTAACACGATGACAATAGAGAAGGAACCAAGCAGCTTTTTGTTTACATTCAACAAGCCGGCCACCGAAGCGCAGCACTCCATGGCAACAATCCGTTAATGCCGCTGTCGCTGCTACATCACCCGGATCATTGGTCTGATTGGTTGAAGGACTATCCAATTGCGTACAGAGTCATTTGAACTATGCCCGTTGATCACGCCTCTTGTGCAGAGAAAATACAGAGCAGACTCCCCAGACTGATGTTCGATCCTACAGGATTGAGCTTGGTCTGGTGATAGCCAGACTAACTCATATTAGCATCGCCTTTGTTATTATTTAGCCATGAACTGAACTCAGACACATTTTAAAATGCGTAAAAATACTTTGCTATGATTATTAAAATGTTGTTTTTTTTCACACATAGAAAGCAGAAAAGTAGTAATATGAAAACTGTCTGAAAGCACCTCTACCCTTTCTCCCTCATTGAGAAATTCTAGATCTGGCCTTTGTTCTTTTCATGGCATTAGGAAAAAAATAGATGTAAGAATAACCAAATGCAAACATTGCCAGTGTAAATTTTTCATTTTTACAATATGAACATTCTCTATGCCTAAAAAAAATCTGTGACATTAGGTTTCTCTTAGTATGAACATGAACATGATTAAAAGGCAATGTGGTGGCAAATTCATAATTGCATGTGTTCCTCTGAAAGCTAGTGTGAAAGAATGTTTTTATCACCCTATGCACTCTAAACCTGAAATTAAACTGCCTTTTCCAGATTTGCAGAGAGAATAATCAAAAGACAAAGTGAAAATCTGGAAAAGGCAGTTTAATTTCTCATTTACATCATTTTTCTTTATTTAGTTCTTCTCACTGTCCTCAAGTTCTTTAAAAACACTAACATTAACAAAATGGCAATCAAAAGGTTCCAATCCTGTCTGTCTGTCTATTGGTGTAATCTCCATTCTATATGCCTTGTGCCTGTGTCTTGCTGGAACCTTGCACCCAGTGAGTAATGAGGACAAGGTGAGGGGGCTCTGGAGTGTAATTATTTTCATTTGGGAGACAGTGGGGGGCTGCTCTACATTTGTCTCACCCATATGTGACAGTTCACCATCTTCCAGCGGCGGTAATGAGCACCAGGCCCTCATTATCTGTTGGGGATGGCACCTCTAAAAATAAATGTTACTTTTCACTGTCCACACGTGTGACAAGAGAAAAAAATACAGTCAAGCTAGTGTCGTGAGCCGAGCTGAGGGAATGCCTTGTGGAAATGTTATCTTTTGGAAAAGTATAGAAATACCACAAGAAAGGACAGGTCAAGAGAAGGTGAATCTGGGACTGGTGTCAGCATAGATTTAATGATACATATAACCAGCACACAGGAAGCTTGTTTTTATTTATATCAACAATATTCATACACAAGAACTACAGGATGGGACAGAAACACAAAGCATTTTTTTACAAGGTGAAGCCTTTGGGCAATTTTGTCCTGTCGCTTTACATATTTCTAGAGCACCAAGCTTCATTGCCTCGTCCTCAACTGGCGTCCGCTACATTGCTCAAAGTGGAAGAGAAATTCTTTAGGGTGTTGACCTGGCAAAAAGTATTTTGTCATCATCATTTGTCAATGGACTAACCTTGCTTAGCTAAGAATGATTCCAGCTGGTATGTTTTCTTTATCTCTTTAGCTTATTTTGGATATTAAATATTAAGGCTTAGTTAACACAGTAATATGTTAGTATTTTTTCATTTTTCTATTTACATGTGTTTACAAGATGGGGAAATATATCAGACAAGATAAGAACAATCAATTTAATTTATAGTGTCAAATCATAACAGACACTATACAGATAGAGTAGGTGTAGACCACACTCTATAAAAGACCCAACAATTCCCTGCAAGAGCAAGTACTATGTGCTACAGCGGCAAGGAAAACATTCCATTTAACAGGCAGAAACTTCAAATTGAACCTGGCTCTTGGTGGGTGGTCATCTGCTGCTTAGTAATACCTTACTACAATAACTACAGAACTATGACTCTCAATAATTATAGCAGTGGGTATAATGGAATGACATGATGAAGAGTGATAATTATAGTAACAGTAAAGATAGTAGAACTATGACTTATAATAGCAGTACCAGTGGGCGTGGAGCAGGACAACGCATTCTCATGAATGGGTTTGTACGATATCATACGAAAATGTATGCAGACCGATTCATATATCAAACAGAAATAGGCGACCAACAGCTGGTCATGTGACGCCAGCTACAGAGCTCCGTGAGCTGCCGTCGAATCAGCAGCAATTGGTAGTTCAGTTTACCCGATAAAGGTGACTGTGAGCCGGGTACAGGGCACTGCTAGTTGCCGGTCGTTTCGACAGACATTACAGTTAAGTTTAGGAAAAAGATTGTGGTTTGGATTCACCTCTCTACGCGGTTAACTCTATTGAGTTAATTCAAATTAATGTAATCAGGCAAATTTTAATTGAAAAGCACTTCCTGTCAACCTAGCTAGCTAGCAGCTATAATGTTTCCGAGCATGCCGTTCGGCTGTGTAAATTTGTAAATGTAAAATTATTAGTGTTAGAAATTGTTACAGTCACAACAAGTTACAAATAGTTGTGTGCTATGGTGTTGTATCCTGTTAGAGATAAACATAGAAATATAATAGATAAATAGAAATAAAGAGAGTTAGTTGTGGGTTATTAATTGTTGTGTTATAAAGTTACTACCATGAGTGAGAAGGGTACGCAGTTAACAGGTGTTCCGTTCTGAAGTCACTCGCAGATTAATTAGGCCGTACTGCTCTGCGGCAATGCACCGGTATTACGGTATATGAAAAATTCATATCATACGGGAAATTAATACCAGTTTAATTCGATTATTACTCAATTATATATCATTGATATGTAGAATTAAATAATTCTTTATTACTACTATTTACACATAGGGAGTTTATCTTTTTCAAATCAACTCAATATTCTTGTTTAGGTTATAATTATTTATTTTTTTCTATTCACATCTACTCATATTAAATGGATAACTATTAAGGGTCTCATTTAATTAACATTTACTCAATACCAAACCATGTGAAATTGAATTAATAATATTGCTTGTAATCTGTTGCCTCATTTTTATTGAGTAGATATGGTGTATCTTTTCTTACAGTGCAGGTGACACCACAACATAGGATATTAATAAATGGGGCGTGCATTGCAAATTAGCTTAGGCTATAAATGCTGTGCTGTGTGGTATAGGTCTATGCTAAATACTTGTCCCTATACAAAATAACATAAAAAAATAAAAATTACAATGTCCACTGCCACTGGTTATTAATCAGTAGTGGTGGGCGGATCGATCCAAATATCGATAATATCGATACCAACGTTGGTATTGATATTGATCAATACCAGTGTAATGAGATTGATTTAAAAAGGCTGTAAGATACAGTGGTAACACAACAAATTCATACAAGCATATGGAACTTCTGTCCTTGGTTTTAACTTATTAATAATCCAAATGTAAAATCACAAAAACACTTAGGCTAAAGGTCATAAAAATTCATCCATCTTAATTATTAAAAGGTATCGGTATCGGTATCAGCAATATTGGCCTTGTATTTACTTAGTATCGGATCAATTCCAAATATTGCAGTATCACACACCACTAGTAATCAGTCCTCCCAAAAGTACAGGAGTCACTGACATTTGATCTTATGTTTAGGAGTACTATTTCCATTCTCCACTGTCTCATCCACTGCATGGGAGATAGTCCTGGATTGTTCCATAGAAAAGGTCAAGGAAGCAGCTATTTAGCTCTTTAAAAGGAGAATTCCGGTCGATTTCAACACGTAGCTCTGTTGTTTTTAAATTTGGAGTGCTGTCAGTAGCAAGAAAAACGAAACCAATCGGTGTTGCCTACACCGTGTTCTCCTCCTGCTAGAGTTAGCACCCAACAGGCTTAAACAGGGCAGGTTTTAAACGTATTTTTAGCCTCTAAACATGTTTGAAATGTCATTACAAGTGCCAAATAATTGAATGCATATGCATATTTCTGTCAGAGACAGACTGTCTCAGTCTACACTATTGACTGTCAAAAACAGCAACATGTGCCTATTCTTTTGCTAAGGGATAACCATTCATGAATGCTTTCTTTTTTACACTTTTGCAGTGCAAGCTCCTTTTTGCATCACATTGTGTATACTTCCAGCCATTCGAATTGTGAATGCTGCTGAATAATATACTGTTTTTATTCAGGATTATATTGCCATCTTTTCTCTTGTCATTTTTTTCCCCGTGTCTTTGCTCTGGCTTATAAAGTATTCCATTGGTTAGAGGACCCCTGAGAGTCTTAATAATTAAAAAAAAACACTGGATCAAGAAATTTGATGCCTAAAGGTTGATGGGAAATTGCTGTGTGTCATGTTTAGGGTTAAAGTGGGATTGTCTTTCTCTTGCTGTAATGCTATGTTTCTTTCATTATCCTGTCTGGTTTTTTTTCTTCAAAATTGATAAACTCACTCTCAGCATGAAAAATTGATGGCCTCTTCCTTTGTGTACCACCCCCCTCTGCTGCCCTTTGTTTTCAACTGAAAGGTGAGTGCTGGCTCAGTGCCAGTGAGCCACTAATGGGTCTGGACATCTAGCTTCCGGAGGGCCTTATGGCAGGTAAGTTGCAGTGTTAAAAAGCCCATTATGCTAATGCTAATTCTGCTGGGGGAGGGTGGAGAGATCGCCCCGACACTTCTCATTCCCATAATTAGCGGCAGCACGTAGGGAGGGGATGGAGAAGCTCTTTACAGCAACCTGAGCCTTTCAAGACGATTTTAAATGGGACCTGCGGGAGGTGTGGGCTATTCTCCTCATAACGGCCAGAGCCTTGACAGCTCATTTCCACTGTTGAGTGCAACACAGATGGAATATGATGAAATACTATGCTCATTGTGGAAAGTATCGTATTGGTTTTAAAGGAGCGATCACAATATCCTTTTATATTTGGAGGAGGCCCTCCAAAACAAGCCAAATATTCCTGACTACATTTTCTAAATGGAATAAATTAATTAATTGCTGCCTGGATTATGTGACCTGGCCACATTTTTTTGTAGTATTTTTGTAGGAGCAACATGTCCTCCAAACCATTGGATGGAGATGCAAGAAATATTCACTAATCCAGAACACAGGACCTTCTTCCTGTATTTACTTTCTTGCTCCCGCCCCAGACACATCCGACAAATAAGAGGAGTGAACGTTCTTGCGTGATTTGTAATGACGCATTTTGGTACGCTTTGATTTTTTCAGGTGTGAAACAAAACTGAACCAAAGGGAAATCGCTCCAAGTTTACAAACTCATAAACTGATTCGGACCAAAGCAAAAAACTCAAACATGCCATTCCAACAGAGGGAAAGGAAACGAGGTGAGGCTGAGGACAGTATGTGTGAGGAAATAAAAAGTTCCCACATAATAGAGAGAGATGGACAGTCCCTGAATATGCGCTAACAAAACACACACACACACACACACACACACACACACACACACACACACACACACACACACAAAAACACTTACTATGTCAGTGATATGTGTGGGATTTGCACATCTCATGTAGACCACAATTTAAGTGGAATTTTTTTTAAATGCCTAGATCTTTCTAAAATATTGAAGACCTTGGCACTTGCTTCAAATGATATGCATCCCTGAATAGTAGAGTTCATATCTGTTACTGGATGAGCTTCAACTTTGCATCGCATAAATGATACACCAACGAGAAATGTCAACGGTAATAAGCATCGGATGGCTGCTATAACAAGACTTGCTCACCACCATCACTTATAAAAACCATGCATAAATCAAGAGGCATCTAGCCTGAATGTCTCCTCTGCTTATTTTTTTACATGGCTCATGAGCAGGCAAGCATTGGTTGCACCACTTATGTGGGATAGTCTGGTCCAATCCTTTAGTTTGTGTGCGAGATGCATATATATATATATATATATAAATATATATATAAATATAAAGCCTATCCCTGCCTTTGCTAAATAATTTTTATCCACGGTGTGGAAAAATATATCCCCCACTCAAAGTGGTCAATGCTACTTCCCCAATAGACCATATATTATATTTTGATAATATAATTATAAAATATATAATTTAAACTAAGTAAAGCTCTGTAACGTGAACACACAGTTCCATAAAACGATAAAATCTGAGTGGCAGTTGCTAGTTGTATTTAGCCGCTACAGAGCTCCAGGATGCCGGCAACCAGCGGCAGTTGTTTAGCTGCCAATAGGTGACTCTGAGCTGGGTACAGGCACCGCCAGATAACAGTCCTTTCAGGCGCCATGGTAGTGGAGTTTAGCCAGAAAAAGTGTAATGCGATGACAGTTAAGTTTAGGCACAAAAACGTCTAGTTGAGTTTAGGGTAAAGATTGTGGTTAAAACACTCCTGAGGAACAAACGAGCGTTTCCTGGATGAAAGTATTTTGTTTTTGCTTATTCCTTCCCCGAGGAGTGAGGATCGAGGAGGGATCTCTGAGGAGCTATGAGTGAGGATACACAAGAGCAGCCTTCCCGGAAGCCATAAGCTTCAGAAGTGAAGATTGCATATACAGTATTTGTGTTCACCTAATTTTACACCTGTAACTTTGGCTGATTGGCATTGAATTACAACTGCAGAAATACTCTTTGAAAGAAAAAACTAATTCAATAAAGTTTTACAACAATAACATTAAGAGATTTACCCAAAAGGACAGGTCGCAAAAACTCTTTGCATTTTACCCTTTCAGCTAGAGGTGTTTTGAAGTTATTTTCCCCTGCTAAACAATCTGTACCAATGACAAATCTTCTATTTTTGTACACGAAGCATCTGCCCCAGGGGCCCGGGAAGCACAGGAAAGATGGTCTGTTCTCCCTCACTTTGATTTTATTTACCTCGCACACAGCATTTCAGCTAAACTGTGGCTGAGGTAAATATTCTTTCAACTTCAAATACCATTCAAAACACAAATAATGTATTAAAGAATTTGGTGCAGTGCTGGGAATATTTAATACCGAACAGACGATCCTCAAAGTAGCATCCTTCTCAAACCCACTTTTCACAGGAAAGGTATACAATGTTAAGATATTATCACTGTTAGATATGTTGCATAACAATAGATTGTATATTTGAAAAGGGAAACATTTAAATTCTAAGGTCTTATAGGAAACCCTTGTTTTGAACACTTTTTACAAGACACAATTTACATATAATTTCAAAGTTTGGTGCAGTGCTTAGTGGAGGTTAAAGGCTATGTAGCATATTCAACACATCCTCATACCTAAACAAGATTATCGTTTGATTTTCAAACACCACAATATATGACAGTTTCATTTATTGTCGTACAGTGGAGGTTAAATCATATTACCAAAATGGCTGCAGTATTAAATGATATCATTTCATTACAAGGAATTGTGATGTTGTTTAGCCTGCCCTACCTAATCAAAACAGTAAAAAATAGAAAAGAAGGTAAACTTTTCAGCAATCCTAATACTGGTTACCTAATATTGTCACACACACACACACACACACACACACACACGTCCTATAAGAGGTCAGTTATTCAAATGAATAATATGTATAGTGTTAGCTCAGTGACACCCACCCATCTACACTCATTTTCTTGTAGCAGTTTACAGTAATTCTTTGTATTGGACTGCTGTTCCTTTTTTCAGATCCATAGATGTCTTTCAGACATCATTATCTATTTTTAGGTGACTCAGAGTTATAGGTTTGAAAAATCGTGATGTGGCCCCACCGGTGTTGTATGAAATAAAATTGGGTGGGTGAAACCTATTCTGGGTAAAGTTATAATTTTATAATTATACTTCTAATCTGCTTCATCTTCTACCAATTACTGATGGTGCAATCTGTCTGGTGGAGCCTTCTGTCATAACAGACCTCCATGCAGTTGTAAGTGCCTTTAATACTCCACAGTGTTTTCATAATGGCTTAGAATAGTCCTAGAACACAGTTTTGTTCTCCTTTAAATTAAAGAATGATGATGAAGACACCTTGTCAGCAGCTGCCACATAGAGGGACCATACAGAGACGTCTATTAAGGTTTACACCTTAAAAATAACATCTAACAGTAACGATAGTGTTGTACCTTAATACAACTTGCACCTTATTTTTCTTGCAACAGAGCAATGCTGGAAATAACACTGAGGAAGAGGGTCCATCCACCTCCACAGCACAACACTTACCTCATTAAGATGTTCAGCATTAGCCCATGACTTTACAGTGCGGCTAAATAGAAATCCAATGTCTTTGTTTTTTGTGTTCCGATAGCTCCCTGTGAAACGGCTGTACAAGGTGTACTTAGCGAAACAAATTGAAAAATATTATTAAGAAATGGACCACATAAGGCTGCAGATGCAAAGGACAAAAATAGAAATACAACTGCTAGAACATCAGTCAAAGGTGGGTGAGTGCCCACAGGTGGATGGTTTTCAAATTAAAAATGATCCATCTTTGTGGCAATGTTGTGGAGAATCATACATACCGCAAAAATGTCACATGCCCTTTCTGGGACGAACCTGAGCGTACGGAGGCAATGGAGCTGGCCGGGCCTTTAGCATCCCAACGGTCACACCCTAGTCTTGCATTGCCAGACCTCCCTCCACAGTGCTCTCTTGCCTCTGCAAAATAGACTTGAAAGGGAACTTGTGTTGGTGGAAAGTGTACGTTGAAATATTGTTTTAGTCATACAACAGAAAACTCAAATAGCCTAGCTAACTGTCTGGATTTACCCTGCAGAGATCTGAGTGGCAGTTAAAGCTGTAGCTGCAATCAAGCCATTGCCAAATGAGTTGATACAAATGTAATTAAAACTACCAGCACCACACAACTCTCTCTGGATTTGTCAGTATGACTGTGCTCAGGAGATTGTGTCGTCCGGCGACTTTCACGCACAGAAACTCGAGTGAAGATAACATCTTCTCAAGAGTCCACCTCTGTGTCCTCCTTGGCTACTATCAACTGTGTGGTGGGGGGTGCGGGTTCACGGAAGGCTTGTATCATGTGGATGCTCCGACAGGTTTGATGTCATTACTTCCTCATGGGGGCAACAGAAACTATGCACCATAAAAACAACGATATAAAACGAGCATAGTTTGCCAACACAAAAAAAGAGGAAGGCACCGGACACCCGGCCAAAAAGGAGGACATACGGCGGAATTTCCGGTGGCATTGGCGCAATCCCGGAAGTGGAATGTCATGGAAAAGACCATCTCCACCCTGGCTGTAGCTATATTGTGACTTATATTTAATTTGGAATGCTGAAGGCTACTATTTAGACTTTCCTGCACTTTAAGCCTTGGAAAGACAATTGACATAATCTCCTTAATTTACTGAATGATAGGGTGAGTGATAGGAATATGAGCCAATCTATGCAGCCAGTCACACCTGGAAAACCTTAAATATATCAAATTAACTAATTAGTGCTTCAAGTCTCAAAGCTTCTCACTGAATACATTAATATAGCTTAGACTGATACCTGCACTTCTGTGTAATAATTCTTTGATGAGTCTTGTGTGACTTGGGAGCACCACAAACAGTATGTAGTGTTCAGCAAATGTGTCAGTGCGTCACAGTCACATTTCTGACAGCCAAACAGACGGTGGTCTTGGAAATATGCTCAGCATCACAGATGTATAGAAAACTCCTGTAGAGGTGCAACAAAGAGTTTCTTCAGAACTAAGAACATGTCCAGAAAGTGTAATGTTTTTAATGCCATCAAAGGTGAGTTGGTTTGCAACATTACTATGTACAAATATTAGTGTAAAAGACCTGTCATTATCAGTAGAGAAAGGAAAGATTCTGTCCCCTTCAATTATAAGACTACCCTTTGATGAGTATGTTGCACTCAAAACATGGAGGACAAAAGAATTTTGGAACTTTTTGGACTTGTTAGTAGTGAGAGCTTCTCAGCATACATTAATAAGAAAACCATTAACCTAATAGTGCATATTTAATAAAAAAATAATAATAACCTAATGGTGTTTAAAATTATATCATTATTATTTATCGGGCAGTATTATCAACAGCAGATGTTGGGAGCTGAAAAATGAATACTTAAAAATTATACTTATTATTAATACCACCTTCACGAACACAACATGATTAGAAAGATTATTTGATAAAAACTACAGTATATTTATGCCATTTTAGGTTTCCCAAGAATAAGCCTTCACATCTTCCAAAGTACTTATTTACCCTAGGAATATCTTTTATCTTCTTCACAGTTGGTATTCAGATTTCAGTAGAGCTACAATTCAAATTGAACCTGGTGTTGATCAAATTTACATATACAGTACCGTTAAGCTCATAAGCTACAAACTGCACTCAAAGCTTTGCCTGTGAATTCTTGTTGGCTGTGTGTTTCATTTAAATGCAAAACCATATCACTCTGAGCAAGATTGCATTAAAGATACAATTTTGAACTTTTGCTAGTACCGGCTGGGCGACAACTGACGGAACACCAATCAATGGAGGTCCATCCCGGCACTGCAGCAAATGAAAATTTCCGATCTGATTAACATCAAAAGCACAATTAAGAGATAAGCAGAAAAGAAACCAGACATAATGGGAATGGGAAAACACCAAAGCAATACCAATTAAGTACCCCCACTCCCAGGATAATGGAGTCATAGCCTGGTAACAGATTTATGGACCACATGACTATTTCTCAATTCATGTAATTACAATCTCATTCTGTGCATTTCCATTCTTCCAGGGGGCGAAAGGTGAAGGGTATTGTCTCTGCTGCAGGATTGGGAATACAGTGTGACCATTTTACTCTGTCCTTGCATACTGTACAGTATGTAATTATCTTGGAGAAGTGTGGTGTCCCTTTAAGTGCAAGGACATGGAGAACAAAAACAGGTTCATTTATTGGGATTCCCGTATGTTCTTTTCATTTTTAAAACGGAGTGAGCAGCTGGGCTCCATATTAATAAGAACAAGACTAAGAGTCTACACACAGTGGTTCTGGGAGCTAAATGCTAACACATCTTAGTTTAGCATGTTAGTGTGCTATCATTTGCTAATTAGCTATAAACATGAGTGGAAATTGATGGGAATTATGGCAGGTGTTTGGTCATAAACCTAAGTATTAGGTACAGTAAAGACTAAGGGATCACCAAAGGGATTGCAATTCATCCTGGGGGGAACATGGATGTCTGTACCAAAATTTAATGGTAATCTATCCTTTAGTTTTTGAGAAATTTCACTTAAAACCACAAATGTCAACCTCATTGTAGTGCGAGAGGAAAGGTCAGAGAATTCTTTAGGATTCATCCTCTGGGAGCCATGAATGTACACAATTTTGTACAAATCAATATAGTAGATATAGATTGATTTTTTTTTCCTGCATTTCTTTTAGCTTTTTCCAACATTTGTCACTTTTTCCAACGTTCTTTTGTCATAGTTCTGAAATAGAAAGTTTTTGTAAATGCGTCAAATTTGACCCGAGTACAACAGCAGGGTTAAAATCCCTTTTCTACGGGAAACAACCACCTTCCAGCTAGCAAGCTACACATTGAAAAGTGTGAAGAAAATTTGGATCGTGTAATAAGGCACGCCTGTTTTGTTCTTTCAGGGAATGATTGTAAAGATTTACAAAGAATATGTTTATGGCATTTAATCTAACTGGGGCACTGTGGAACAGATTGGTGGGATTGTTGTGGAAGAAGTACACACACTGATACACTGATAAGAGCAGATTTAGTTTAACCATGTATCCATCTTATTTAAATAGCTCATGTTACTGTATTGTGTTAACAGTTAACTTAATTCTATATTGCAAGTGGCATTTTCTTTTGCAGTGTGCAAATGTTCCACCAAACCAAGTTCCTTCTCGAGACTATTTTGCAAAGCCACTGTCGCTGCGTCCCAAACTTAGCGCCATCCAAGACAACTGTGATTGGTTTTAAGAAATGCAAACCACTCAGTTTTTTTTTCTACTATCCCAGAATGTTTCTGTGGTGTAACTAAACCTTACGGCACAGTGCTGTGAAGTAAGGTTTGACAATGCAAGACTAGGGGATCACTAATGCGATTAAAATTCGTCATCTGAATATATCTACCAAGTTGGTAAAGTTACAAACTTGAATGTCAATTTGTTCAATAGCTGTTGCAATGTCTCAATCTGGACCAAAGTGGGGGTACCGACGGATCGATCATGCCATCCCTAAAGTCATTATCTTGTCATGCATTCCACTACTGAGTACAATAATCTATCATCGAGACATTGAGTGATAAGGTGACTTTAAGTGTAAAATGTGAAGACCGGTCATCACATGGCGACTACTGTACAATCCTGTGATATATGTGCAATAGCATAGTTTAATTCCTCATCTGAATAAAGAGATGTCATCTGGAGGAGGAAAACGGCAGGGAAAACTTCAAAGAGGAGCCATAGCTTTGAAGGTGTCGCTGGTAGCTTCAAAGAGCAACAGACATGTCTCCCGGTGGGCTGAAAGCTCATAAGCGTATGACAGTTGCAGTGTGTGTGTGTGTGTGTGTGTGTGGGGGGGGGGGGGGTGGTGGTCTTGAGACAGGCCCTCCAACTCCCACCTATGTTTTCACCAATGCTCTCTCTTTGCCTTGAAGTGATGAGAGTCTTGATAAGCCACTTCTTGCGTGAGGAACTGATTTACCGGTTTTATGATTTTATCAGCCTTCAAAAAGGAACGACTTTAGTCACCAAGCTTATAAGCCATTGTTTTACTCACAGCACAGTTCAATGCCATGTTAAAATATCAGCTTTCCCAGATCTGCAACGTCAAAGTTCCCACCAGAGAGAAAGAGAGGCGATACTTTCCGGAGCTTTTAACAGCCAATGGCTTGACATGTTGAATATTTACCTTAGTTCATAAGCAGCCAGTTACAGCCATAACGTCCAATAAAAATGTGTTGTGCTGCCAGCGGTTCCATTCTAAGCCACGTTGGTCACACAGCTGCTGCATTAGAAATGCCCTATTCCTGAGTGTAGAAGAAAAGCATAGCCCTGTCCAGGACTCACTGAAAGCTCCTGTGCCAGAAACCTTTTTGATTCATACTGAACTCATGAACTCGATGTAGCACCAAAGACAGAGACAAACTGGTAGTTGCAGCAGCTGGCAAACTCTAGATAGCTAATAAGTGCACTTTACTCAATCAAGAAGGGCAAATAAAGCTGCAAAGGGATCGGAAGTGAGGAGATACTGTTTATTTAGCTCTTTTCGTAAAGCTGAGAGCTATATTTCACAGAGCCACAACAGGTATTTATGCATTAGGTGGCAAGCTGATGAATACATTTAACAGGATGTGGAAATAATACTGTAAAGGTTACATCAGTTGCTCAGAGGGTCTCTAAAACACTTCATTTATGCGGTTTGGTGCTTTGTAGTTGTCAAGAAAGAGAGGTTTTAAAGGTTCTTGCAGGAAAAAGAAAACTGTAAAATGGTGTGAAGGTAGGAGGTGTTTTTCAATCAAGCTACACCTCGCATAATAAAGGAAGACATTGTTAGGGAAGCTTTGAAAAAATGCTGCCTGGGCTTGGAGTAAAGTTCCCAATCTTACTGAATCCATGCTAATAGCAACCATTACTTGTCTCTAAATCAGCTTTTTTCCCCCCCTTTGTATTCACTCCTCGAATCCTCTCCATAACTCCTCAATATGCATGAGATGTGTCTGCAAATAAAGTCCATATGCCTACACAACCCACTTGAGCTCAACAACATTTTTAGTGTGTTCTAAAAACATAGTTAAGTATGATCCATCCTTTCGCACAATTGGAGAACGTTAGGATAATTTGATTTAGCGTGTCGAGATATAAACTTCGGGAAACCCTTGATGTGTTATCCAATCAGTGTTCGTATGATTAGCAGATTGTTGGAGCTTTGGAAATGAGATTTTAATGGGGACGCTGATAAGCAGTAAACATGTTAGTGAGAAGGTGTGTATGTGTGTGTGTGTGTGTGTGTGTGTTTGTGTGTGTGTGTGTGTGTGTGTGTGTGTGTGTGTGTGAGAGAGAGATTGATCATAGGAACACAAACGACTCCCCATTACGAGAAATCAACAGTGAAATCCAATCTTCTACAAAAATATCTAAAATGATGTCTAAAGTGCTTGCAGAGTGTAGCACCGAGTATGGATTTGATTTCTTGTTGTTGTGTATTATATCTCACCACGGATCTCATTTTCTGAGCTGGATGCAAGTCAGGGCTGAAATTTGCATTTTCAAATTTCGGGAAGAACACCTTGTTAAAGCTGAACCTATGTGAAAGATTTAGGGAATGTGGCTATTCAAATTAACAAACTACTACATTTTGTTTTCTTTTGGTTTAGAGAGTGTTTGGTTAAAATGTTAAGGACATTACTTTACTAGAAAACATCCTCAAATCTTACATCAGACTTTCACATCTGAACATCCAACAAGACCAGTGAAAATGCTGTGATATGAAATCTGCACAGAGGCATTATCCCAGATTACACAGAACAGCCATTACTGTCATCATCTTGCCATCCATTAATTCAACACTGAGATTGATAGGAAACCCTCAGGCAGACTGAGATTACATGGGCACCATCCTGTGAAATCCCTAAACCAATATCCTATTTTAATTCAACATGTTTGGCGATGTGAGATATATATTCGTAGTCGGAGCAAGACGGATGCTTTCCACAGAAAGCCAGTCCAATAACCTTTCCATGTGGATAATTACAATCTAAGGAGCTACAGTACATTAGAGCAATGTGAGGGGTGTGAGTGAGGCTATACATGAGTGCTAAAATTAGAAAACGAAATTTAACAAGCTCTCCGTGAAGGTGGGGGGACAATGTAACACTGCACATGAAATATGCAATACTACACCTGAAATATTTTGTGTATTTTTATACATGTGGCTACTTCTGAATTAGTAACAGAGTTTAGATATTGCTAAACAGAAACAACTAGTAAGCTACAAACTTGTGCTCCATGAATCCTGCACAAAATAATCAGTTTTGACAAATAGACATTGGCATTGTATAACGTTAAACACTACGCTGGTAAACAGCTGAATTAACTAAGAAATCTGTTGCTAAAAAAATGTGTTAGTAGGGAAACTAGGTCCGTGTAACGCTTATCAGTTCAATTTTCTAAACACAAATGGACATTTGGAAAAACAGAAAAATGGGTTCAAATATCCAATTTTTCATTTTTTTCCACCTTGACAAATTAAAAAATTGGATCTTTAACCCGTTTTTCCAATTTTCTGTTTTTATTCAGAGGATCAGAAATTTAGAAAATTACAAAATTGCGTCTGGGCTCCAATTATTCAATACTGCAATGATATTCTCTCCCTCGTACCGTCTATAGTTACCAACGATTGGTTGGCTGTTATCGTGGGTGTGTCTGGATGGGTTTAGGCGGGCATTCAAGAAGACTCGGGGCAGTCATGTCAACGCTGGATAATTACGAGAATATAATTCGGAATCTTGCTGAGAAGAGGGGAGATAAATGTTCGGATGGTGAATGAATGAACAACACACAGCATAGCAACAACAATCCCTTTTTTTCTTTTGAGTCTGACCATCTCAGCGCCACCTTTCCCTTTTCTTTTTTGGCTTCCCCATTGAAATAAGAGGCTGCTGCGGCCCGCTGTACGTTGAGCAGAGGCTGACCAGCAGGCAGCGGATGGTGTGGCTAAGAACTTGCAATGTAGAATATAACTATTATCAGACCGGCCCTCGCGGCCTCGGAACAGACACTACCGGGAAAAGTCCCGACTCGATTGTCACTCAGCCTCTGAGTGGTCATGTGTCTGGGCGGAGGAGGACACTTTAAATATAGACACTAGGCCATCTTGATTCAAGTCTGTGCTGGATATCGACAAGCGTTTCACCTCTCGGTGAACGCTGAATGTTTTTCGTTAGTCGACTTCCAACACATCGTCCATTCTCATTCTGTCTTTCGGTCTGGATGCTGAATGTGCTCGAATGGGGGGCAGGGTGGGGCGGAGCTAGACGGAACGAGGGAGAGAATATCATTGCAGTATTGAATAATTGGAGCCCAGACGCAATTTTGTAATTTTCTAAATTTCTGATCCTCTGAATAAAAACAGAAAATTGGAAAAACAGTGTAAAGATCCAATTTTTTAATTTGTCAAAGTGGAAAAAAATTAAAAATTGGATATTTGAACCCATTTTTCTGTTTTTTCAAATGTCCGTTTGTGTTTAGAAAATTGAACTGATAAGTGTTACACGGACCAAACTATCCTTCCATTTGATGAGTTCTATACTGTATCCAAAGACTTTTTTCAACACATACTTTTCAAAAAGCAAACAGAATAAAAGGAGATGTATTTATATTTTTGGGATAAAGTTATTGACAATGCGGATATAAATTTAATATGTGCAACTCTGTCTTGGTATAAGAACATGGTTTGTAATGCTATTTTTAAGGGTTACAATTCTTTGTTTTCTTATAAATATCTTGGGTTTTAATTAAACTTTTGAGGGTTACAAATGTGATTCATTTATTTGTTTCTTTACTTATAATCTTGTTTTTTCTTCTTTTCTTTCTTTTGAGATGGGTAGATTTAATCAATAACAACATAGGTTAGGCATAGCTAAGCTTTTGCTTCAGCCTAAGCCTTTTAAGTCACTATTTACTGTTTAAGCTTACACTGCGATTGGTTTAAAATTGTTTTGTTTTATGATGAATAACACAACTACTAGTTTAGTCTGTGATGAACCTCTTTTTGAGAGTTCTTTCTAAATCTTGTATGGATATACTGTTATCTGCACAGAGTACAGATGGAGGAAAATTAATTTTCATCAATCTCTACTTTTCCCATGCCAGGGAGACATTGCATATTGGCTGACATGCTGTCAACTCTGCAGAGAAGGGGAAACAATTTGAGAATGCCTTCTTCACTTTTGGACATACAGACAAAATACAAGTGAGTTATGAAGCTTAAAGCATGCATCTAACATACCATGAGAGACAAAGATGTATTTATTAGGTGCTAACACACACAAAGTAAATGTGTGCTACAGTACAGAAATAAATTGTACATGATACAAGTGCAAAAGCAGTATACAGTATAAAAAAAACTTTATGAGAACAGCCTTAAGGAGCATTGGAGACTCGAATGACACATTTTAAATGATTTAGTATGCAGTATACAAAGTGTAATGACATGAAACTCAAATTAAGTCAAATATCGATTACATTTTAATACATACTGGCTTTCATAGAACAACCACAGCTGGCTTTGGCAGCTCACACTGATATTTTTTATGTGGGTGTTTGCCAGAAAAGCAGGAGTTGAGTTGCAAATCCAGTCAGCTAACGTACTTATGTGAAACAGCTATTCTTCCAGGTGACATTAACTCAATGATACTATCATTTAGAGTTGTCTTTGCTTGTGGCCCATTCAGGCACTGATGTTGGTGAGAAGGCAACTGTGAAAGAGAGATAAAAACAACATCTTTATCTCAGTTTGATGCTGAAGAGTGAGCCTTATTTTGTCCTTTTTATGTTATGCACCGTTTTCTTTTAATTTAGCCTCCTCATTCATTTTCTTTCATATGTGTCATGCTATACCTGTCAGGGAGCAGTGGCTGTCAAGTACAGTTACAATGAGCTTGGACTGGAATAATGTCATTTAAAAAAGAATAGCTTTGTACGGGACTTTTTTGTTTTTAAATAAATTACAGAACAGGACCGAAAGAAATTGATATTCATGATAAAATGTGACCTGACAAATCTGAGATAGATATATACATTTTATCATAACATGGTCATAATGGCCAATTTTACCTCATTTGTCTGTTTCAAATGTCAAGATTGGTCAGAAGAGCGCAAAAATATATCACGGTAACCTTCAGGTAATTTAATCATAATGTATTGGGATTGACAGAAGATAAATGTGTGTGCCCTCATCTGATTCATATTGGCAAAGAGTGTAAAGTAAAAAAAAAGCTGATGGGACGCTCTGAAGGTGCGATTAAAAGTTTTTTTTTTCTTCAAAATCATTGTTATAAAAATATGTTTCTGGTTTATTCACACATACAGTAAATGTTTATGAGAAAACAAATCTGCCGCATGAAACCTGCAAACATTCTCACATCACTAACTAGGAGTGAAATACTTTCTCAACCTGTACAGCATGTGTTAAATGTGACAAATGTGTTCCTTTCTGTGTTTGAATGCAAACTGGAAGCGGTTGACGCATTAAAGAGTTTCAGAATATTTCCAATTAATTAATTTGAGCATTCAGGTTTACTGCGTGGAGGGAGAAATGATAAGATAGGGAATGGGTTGGATCACTCCAGTACTAATAGAGAGGCGAAGTCCCTCCCCTTCCGGGTTGACCCCATGGGACCTTAATTCGGAATAAATATGAACGGTAGTGAATGAGGAGAGGCAAATTATTTTTTGATCCCGTTTGAATTAAGCCATGGATTACAAATATGATGTTCGTCAATTTAAAAGATCATTTTTCAACCGAAGAAAATCTGTTAGCCGTAGGTTTGTCATATGACCACTCAGTTTTGTGTGAAACCACTCAGTGAACTACATCTCTCGTCTCACACAATTTACTTGCTTGATGCTCAACTTGCTCGCTAGCTAGCTAGCTTAACACTGTTCCACAACATATGTAATGTTATCTTACCTGATGTCTTTTATCCAGTGAAGTGTTTTCAGCAGATAAGTAAAAGAACAAGCAAGAGCCGCTGCTCGTTTGAGTAAGACGTCGTCCATGCAACTTTGGAGTGTGTAGTTTAATTTCGTACAGTTTAACAATAAACTGACACTTTCTTGACTCGCGAAATTATCTATTAAACTGATGAACATCATATGTGTAATTCATGGCTCAATTCAAATGGGATCAAAAAATAATTTGTCTTTCCTCATTCACTCCCATTCATATGTTTTCGAAAGATAGGTCCCATGGACCGGAAGTATAAGGGCGTACCTTCAGCTCTCTATTACAGTCACTAGACCCCTAACCAGGGGTTTCTTTTGGTACACAAGCACAAATCATTTTAACACTCAGTGACAGATTATTTTACTGTTGTTTAACATGAGGAAAAAAGTCTGATCATCCGAAAATGCGAACAGTTTGACCAAAATAACCAACATTGTACTGCACCATTGGATCTGCTTACCCACATACCTTGGCAAAGCAGGCTGTTTGAAGCCGCAAAATTGCCAAACAGGTGCAAAAAATAAAATCCCAACTGGTGCCATATAGATAAGATACATACATAATGGTGCTTTATGCATATGTGTGCTTTTCTTGTGTTTGCTCACGGGCTATAACAAGAATCCATGCGGCAGAACAGGACCAGACAGGAAACAGTCACACATGAGAATCGGTGTACTGAAGCACAGTTAAACTGCCCTGAGGAGACAGCCTGGTTTTAAGCACTGCAAAAGCTTTAATGTTAATATATCAATAGGTCAATACTTCATTAAGGGTTCAAGTGTCTGTCCTTATGAAGCTAATGGGGGAGATGCTAGGTTTTCCTAACTTCACTGATGCCCATCAGTACATAGATATTTGGACAGAAGGGCATGATTCCTTCCTCTTATGGTGTGGACTGCCTGGTATGCTTGCTTTGAATTGTAACAAAAAGCCTTCTGTGCCCTGTATACTACTAAACACAGGGAGCATACATGATTAATGTTACATACAGTAGACAACAATCAAGTGAAATTAAATTAACCAGTTTGAGCATGGAAGTCCAAGTGTCTACGTTACTTACATTTAATAAAACATTTTTCAACAACAAACAGATTTGCAAACTATGCACATGGATTTGCGTGTGCATCTACCCCCTGGCAACAGCAGACACTGCATTAATAGTACAAGAATTTTGTGAGAAAAAAGGGGTAATATCCCACAAAATGCAACAGAAAATCTGACAAAGGACTACAGATTTAAAGATATTTCAAAGATTTTGGTTCACATTAGTCACTTAGACACCAGTGCATGGGAAAATAGGTTCCAAATTGACAAAGCCTAATTTGCATAATTAACCGAAAGTTCAAAAAAAAATTGTAATACAAAACATTATTGTAAGTAATCAACTGCGGAAGTTTCATGGTGATATCTGTTAGTTAAAATATTTCCCCTATTCACCTGTAGTGTCTCCCCCATAGACTGTAAATATTAAGTCTATGGTCTCCCCTTAACATGGCCTGCAATGGGAAATTTGCATCACCCATTTTAGTATTTTTCAATACTTTCCACCACTTGGATTTCTTAGGACTTTTTATGTTTAGAGGACACTTTTATGAGACTAGATCAGTTGAAAGAGTTTGTTTAAATTTGTGTGAGGTCATATTGCATAATGCCTGTACTACAAGTCATGATCATTTATTCTGGCTATCCAAATCAAAATACAGATTTCTCAAAACTTACACTGGCAACATTTAAACTGTGATTACAGTGTTAACAAGCTTTTGATTCCTCTGTTATATGAAAAGCCTTTCTGCACAGTTTATGTGGGTGATGACAGAAACATAGCATGACAGAGACAGGTTTAGTAATTTGCAAACATTTGCTGATCAGTAGAGAGAGAGACATGTGTTTAAGCTTCAAGAATGCTAATTTTCCTGTTAGTCACACAGTGTGGCGGTGTCATGACATTCCAGTGTGTAATGGAATACATTACTGCCTTGCCTAATGATGAAAATGCTACAAATCTGGGCATATGATCAATAATCAAAGTTGAATCTTCTCATGAAGGCAAAGGCCATTCACTAACTTGTAGAGTGGCTTAATTCAAGATTTCTGTATTAAAGTCTAAAACCAATGTAAGGAAAAGTAACACTAGAGTAGATTTGAGTTGGGATACATTTCATGAATGACTGTTTAACAGCCTACGCAATCACTTTGTTAAACAGAGACATAATCCTAGATCAGGCTTTACTAATCACTTAGATTATAGTCTTGCATTGCCAGACCTTCCTCCACAGCGCTGCAAAGGATGGTCTGGCTAGTCCACACAACATTCCTGGATAGGAGAAAAACATGCTGTGGTTTATTGGCATCTCTTTAAACCAATCACAATTGTCTTGGGTGCAGCTAAGCCACGGACACAATGACTGTGCCTCTGCAAAATAGCTGGAACGTGTACGTTCAAAAGTTGTTTCAGTTGTGCAACAGAAAACTCAGATTGGACAGATAGTCTAGCTAGCTGTCTGGATTTGCCCTGCAGAGATCTGAGGAGCAGTTAACCAGAGTCCTCAGAAATCAAACACGGTTTAAAATGCCAACACAAAGAAAGCGGAAGGTGACAGACATCCGGCCTAAAAAGAGGGACATCCAGCGGAATTTCTGGCGGCACCTGAACAATCCCAGAAGTGGAATGTCGTCGATATAGACTTCTTAGATGACAACAGTTTTTATATGATTTGTTTTAAAGGTTTAGTACTAAAACATTACCTTCTAATAGTATTACTTGCATTTCACATACCATTTAACAAATCTGCTGGAATGCATTGAATCAAAACCAGTATCAGAATCATCTGATGAATAGATAAACACATGGACCCGGAACACAGCAGGCAAGTTAACCTGTAGTAAAGCTGGGGATGGTTATAAAGCCGCCGGAGTGCTGTCCCCACTCACTGTAATGTCAGGCTAGTTATCACCATGTCTACAAACAATTCTTCCCCACCTGTGTGCCAACCCAATTAACTGGCAGCACGGATCAACAGCACAGAGGCCGTACTCACACATGTAACGAAAGCATGAAATGCAACAATGACACAACCTGCAACACAATTAGGAGCACAGAACCTCCCCCGTTTGGGATATTATAATCATAACATAATGAAAATCCTGATGTTTACCATCATAATAACCTAAATTAAACGACATCAGCCACACAGGATCATGAAAAGAGACTCTGCACTGCTTTTTTTGTTTACCGAAAAATTATAAAATGTGACAACCTGACGCAGTTTCCATCTAAAGTCACCTGTCTGAACCTCTGTCAGCCGTCACCAAGTCTAAACCCTGTAAACGCATGTCAAACTGATAACCTACGCATTGATCATAGCCCCTTACAAACATTAGCATTATTCATTAAACAGCCATGAACGCAGTAACAAAACCATCCGCCACCTTATGAACACAACTTATGACCTACAAATATAAAAAAACAATTCAATTTAACAACTTCATTAATCCCACAAGGGGCAATTAGTTAAGAGCAACTATAGACAACACACACATACATAACAGCACACAAGCCTACACCCTAGAGAGTAGATAAATAATCATCAAAACACTGATTTGATCAATTTAAAAGTCGAATTGCAGAAGGGATAAAATAATTAGAGTGGCGTTTAGTTTTAAAAGCAGGTAAAATACAAGGACGTATTTTCATATAATAATAATAATAATAATAATAATAATAATAATAATAATAATAAGCAGTGTCTCTCCACTCGCACCTTCCTTCTGCCAACAGAGCAATCGCTACAGTGTGAGTTGCTCGCGGCACCTCTCCAGCTTAAAAAGGCCAACTTGTAGTGGATAAACAGTGAAACCACGCTCTGCAGAACTTTACATTGAATGTCTACAATAGTCTGATTAGAATTCTGTATGGGAATCAGTTCTCATTGTTACTGAATGTATCGACAAGTCACTCAACCTTTAACACATACCACCAGAGTGAGTTAATCCAAAGTACTTTAGTGCTTTAAGTCTACTTCACCTTTACAAGTAGTCACAGAAAAATAAAAATCCTCTATGTGCATAATTACCCATTTGGATCTGCGTGGGCCAAGGCCAACACGATCACTTGTCTAACATCCATTGAGGGGAAAGTGGAAAAAGAGAGACCTACAACGTGCAAACCTGGTGGGGAAGGTGATAAGGCTGTTTACCAATGTTCAGCCCATAGAAGATATTTACATAAGCCCAGAGGCACATGAAAGCTGGCCAGCTGTGCCTGGCACTGAGTCTCTTACTGTGTCTTTTTGGCTTGAGACAGACAGTAATATGGTGTTCCTTGAACACTCTCCAGTATAATCTTACCTTTCCAAATGGTACAAAGCATAAACAACCCCCTGTGACCAATGAGCTCCTGTTCATTGGATTTCCAAAGTGGTGAATGAGAAAATACATTGTGCAGCAGAGAGAAATGCCTTGACACACACACACACACACACACACACACACACACACACACACACACACACAACAAGAGGTATTCCCAAAATGCTCACTTCAAGTGGTAACAACATTACGGTATCCCCATTGGAACTATTGATCATTGTGTGAAATATTCAAATTCATTCAACGCCTGAAGAACACCCTCTGATGATTAAATGTGTTGCATGTTTTTGTGCCCTGGTTTTCTGAGATCCTTTGAAGATGCACCACGCTTTGCAAATCGTGTTATCAAGTCTATGCAACATTTCAGTCAACATCGTCATATGGCATGGTTGAGCCTGATTCTCTGCCCACGGCTTTACATCCTGAAATGTAATATAAACCAAAGTATGAAAAAGCTGATTTGGTGGGACATTCGCACCCCGCCAAAAAAAACCTACCACATATAATATTAAATGAAGTTAGCTGTTTACACAATACAGTAACGTTAGGTCTTTAAATTAGCTGCAAGGTATAAGTGAAATAGAGCACAAAGAGCAAAAGAAGAAAACAAGTCTTGATGTTTTTCTTATCTGTAGTTGATATAATTAATCTCTGGCTTGTGATGGTGAATGTTTATTACAGATGCTACACTGAACCAGTGTCTACAGACTTGCAACAATACCTGTGTAAGGAATTAACACTTTGTTGTTGCTGTTGTGTACCTGATGCCTTCCATGTAACTTCAAGATTACAAATTTGGTCTTTCAGCCTCCCAAATTAGTCAAAGACACTGGTGCCGGCTTGTATTGGCCAGCCCACTTCCTTATAAAGTGGTTGTTACCCAATCAGCAATTAAGGCAACACTGATTAAGCTATTTCCATCACTGCATTGATCAACACCATCATCTGCATGACAATTAGAAGCAATTTGCAACCCCCTATACACTAACATTGATTTTCTGTATAATTTGTTTGTGTAATTAAAAAAAAAAATATATAGATGTCTTGTGTGGCCTGATTAAGATATCAAAGTACTAGTTAATAACAGACCTCTTATAGCCAACAAGAGCTGATTGGCATGACGCCTAATCACCAGTTTAACAGTGTTTCTAAATATGATTAAGTTAGATTGTCCATTATTTGTCTTCCTACTGAATGTTACAATTGTAATTTTAGTAAAGAACGTAATCACACTAATCACAGCATGTCCTGGTGGTAACAGGGCGTTTCTCTTGCACACATTGTGCATCACATTGCAGTGACTCATTGCATGTGCATAATAGTGTAGCATTTGTCACCATTAATATAAAGGTGTAGTCTTACTAGTGTAGAAACGTTCAGAAAATGATAGTTTGTCTGTCAGGTTACAAATAAATTTCCTTAAATTACCTTAAAGAATAATGGCTGGGAATATTCTCTAGTTTCCTAATTGTCAACAAATGCCTTAAGAAGACCAAAACCCAACACTCACTATGTTTACATACAAATAATATTCCGTTTTTTGCCCTAATTCCGAAAAAGACGATATTCCGACTAAGCTGTTTCCATGGCTAATGAAAGTGAGTATTCCACTAATATTCCTGTTTACATGTAGCCGTGCAAAACAGTTTACCAGCGGCGGCGGACTTGTTGGACCGTGTGAACACAGCGTCCCTCTTTCATTCCTCCAACCAGCTTCTTGAAAAGGTCGGCGTAAAACCTGAATAATACCGGAATATCCCATGTCGTAATGGGAAAATGCTATATTCGGAAAAAGGCCTTATTCGGAATATCCAACTGGAATATCCCGTTTATATGACCTGTATCAAAATCAAATATTGTCAAATTCGGAATAATAGTGGAATATTGGTGTGCATGTAAACGTACTGAATGATTTGATTCTACTAACATGTTTCATCCGTGTAGACAAAGCCTCCATTGTTGTCCAAAAAACAAATCGGCTCGTTTTGACTGATAATATGGCTGCGGCAGGAAACAAAAAGAGCTATGGTGAGTTGTTCAAAACCTTTTTAGTAAATCTGTGTGCACAAAGAATGTTGTCAATGCTTGCGTTAATGTGTAGAGCACCTGGTGATACTTGGAGCAAAGTAGCTATTTTGAGGCTAGCATGAAAGTGCCCCTAGCACTCCCATTCAAAAGGTCATTTGACCCAAAAACGAGAATACGGTGAATCTTAAAATTGGCGCTTCCGTCCTAAATATGCTTTTAAACTAACGTTTGACGTACATTCACAAAAATACCCTAGGACCCCATTGACTGTGAGACTCACGCAACTGACACCTGTAACAAGCTCACACGTCCATTTACAATGAAAAGCAAATGCATTTGTCTATTTGTGCTGTTACGTTGCCGGTCATTTCAATCAGGAGAGACTTGTTTGCAGATATGCAAAAGGTTTATTGTACATAAGCATAAAATGTACAGAGTCTTTAGAGATTATAAAATAATTTTTAACGGGGTAGGGAAGCCAAGACAATCCCCCGATGGAGTTCAGACACTGGTGGTGGCGGCGAAGGAGCCCGAAGACCAGACCGAAGGAGTCGACGGAGCGGCCTGCGGGAGGAAGACCCAGGGTGCCGTGGTGGGCGACGATGACTGGAGGTGGAAGGGGAGGTGGAGGGTTGTACGCTTTTCTTGAAACGACAGCTGCTAGCACAGGGAGAGAAACAGCTTTAAAGCAGGGTTGTGACGCTGTGATCGGCCCTTGGAATTTGTGGCCGATTCTGATTGGTTCAATAGGAAGGTGAACGCCTCCAACAGATGATTCGATTTGTGAAGAGAGCAGTGATTAAGTGTTAGGTCTTCCTGAATGAATTGAGCTACATTTCTCACAATTCATCACCTCCACCGGTGGGGTACTCCTATATATCCATGGCCTCTATACTCTTTTATAATTTAACATTGCAATGGAGTCTAATCGCCAAATACTCTATCATATCAACCTATCATGCAGCATGTTAATTAAACTTATTTCTTATTTCACTCTCCTAATTGAAATGCCTAACAGTGGTTGTGTCACTTATCTGGATTCTGCAGTCTGAATAACAATAAACAAATAACCCTGACACATTTATCTAGTGCAAACAGCGGTTAATATTGTAGGGGAGTGGGGGACAAAGCACCTGTGAGGACAGGTTATATTCAGCTGGGCGTTTAATTTCCCACTCCCTAATAAACTATAGTCTGCTGTTATGATAGTCACAGCCCCCCGTGGGTGCTCAGTACCTTGCCTGTGGTGTGGGTCAGCAAAATAGTCAACGATGGCTGTGGCCATGTTTCTGTGGGGAATTAAACTTTCCCACTGACACAGCACCACAGATTTTCTCCTCACTGAAAAGGTGAACTCCACTCGCTTCCTGAGTAATTACACTCATTATCTCCCCTACTAGCTACTGAATGAGGAGTGGGGATGGGATGTAAAAGTGGATAGTTTGTAGCCAGTGGCGAATTGTAACTAAGTACATTTACTCAAGTACTGTACTACTATATAATAAGGCTGTAGTGCAATGTTTGACTGGTTCAGTATTCTACATTTAAAAACGCTATGCTTTCGAATCCGACTAATGAGCAGGATTCTTAGAGGCCCATCTTAGCAGAGGTCTCTAAATTGCCATCTCTCTCCTTAGGATGTTTAAAGCTCCAGCTTCGGTAGCACCAACACAGTAGGGGACCTCCAACATAAATATTTGAAGTCAACTACCTAAGAGTATTTACTTATGTCATTCACTATTTTCATCACCATTTCCCATTAAATGACCAGTAGGGAATATGGAGCTGGCAAAAGGCACTGAAGTGAAGCAATACATTCCTCTTCCTGTCAGTATCCATGTTGCCCTGGCTCATGCCTGACAGCCTCGGGGCCGAGAGCAAGCCGTGCTACACAAGCAGTCTGCCATGGGGAGAGCTGCTTTATCATACTGTTAGCAGAAGAGAGAGAGGGAGCCACAGGAGGAGTATAGATTTCTATTCTGTACATTGTTATGAGTGAACACAGATGGGGCTCTCCCTGTACGAGGATGTGGTGAGAGTATAGGAATTGGAATACATTTTCCCCATCTGGAGTGGATCTTTTTCTGTGAGGTTCCTTTTCCTTATTTCAGTTGTCTTTGTATCATATCTGATGTATCTGGTATATTGATAGTGGGTTTGTCCTGCCTGGTCTTGTCAACTTTCATCAGTCATTTTCACTTATTTCTGATTTACTGCTTTCTTTATGGCTGTTTTACATGGTGCTATGAACATATGTTTGTCTGAGAAAACTATAGAATTGCCCAGACATCATCTCTCTCCATACAACTATTGCATTTACAGATATAAAAACTTACAATGATTGGCGCTACAACCTTGTAACTTTGCCTTTGTTATTTAAAGAAAATATTCTGTATAACATTACATGGAAGATTAATAGATAATGGAGTATAGGGCAATCAAAACTTGAGGGAGACTATGCCGAAGGTTCTTATACTAGAAACAAATACTGGCTGATTATATCTTTTATGAAATGATAAAAAGTACATCCCAGATGCCACAGAGGGGACAAATGCCAGCCTGTGTGTTCCCTGGCACAGCTTTCATCCAGAAATAGATCTGGATCTCTTACACTTCACCCCATCAGACAGATGACAAACCTTGCCAGTTCAATCAGGCCTAACCTAGGCTATGGCAAACAAGCGACCTCATGCAGTGCAAATATTGGACAAATTCCAGGTTATTGACACTTTGGGCAGGTTATCAAGTTTTGTTTGCTTAGCTTACAGTGACAGAATATCTGGTGGAAAACAATGAGGTTTTTTTGCAGCAGTCATCACTTTTCTTTTAATTTGTGCAGATCTTATGAGTTATCTCAGAGTATGCGCCAATGCATGTATACTTTGATCCTGTTTTAGTTAATCTTGACTCTCCTTGCCTGATGTATAGTGTATTGTATATCTTAGAAATAAATCACTGAGATTCCAGATCCACATGTATCCTTCTATAGCTAACAAATGCATTACAAAAGAGAAAGTTTTGTCACACACACACACACACACACACACACACAAACACACACACACACACACACACACACACACACACACACCAACTTTTCCCATTATAAAACGGCATATCTGCCGTTTATAATAATGGTGGCAGGTTTGTAATCATGATTTTTTTAAACAATGGGTTTTCGATTTCTGACAAAAGCAGATTCGAAGAAGACATGACTTTCCAAACTGTTTGTTACCATGTGCCCCACTTCAGCATGTGGAGAAATCCAAGGCGCAACTAGCCTGCCAAAGTTGTTTATGGATGTTCCCATCAAATTTTGTTGCCGCTGATCCTGATCCAAGTCTTTTAATATTTTAACATGGACCAAGCAGTAAAGCAATGAGGAAAACTGGAGTTTGTTGAAAAGGTGGGTTTTTATTTACCCAAAAAGTGCACAAAAACAATATAAACCAAGAACTTAATATCTAGGCCTCTAAAATAGATCAACACGATATAGCAACAACAAAACTAGATGTGAACTCAACAAAACTGATCTCCAGAATGAGACAAAAAGGGAATCCATATACTGACTTGGCCATACCAAATAACACACAGGGGGGAAACAAAAATGGACATAATGAATACAAAAAACCCAACCTAAACCTAAATCCCCCCTCCAGCATGGCATCTGACGGTACAGCCCAATTGGCAGGCCTTAGTATATAACAGTCCTTCACGCATGGCCATGCCTTTTCTGCACCGGGAAGGATCTCACCACCAGCATGGTAACAAAGACAGAAAATAATGAATAATAAAACAGAAAACCTTACAATGTAGAAAAGTTTGCATTCCATTTAAACCAAGTAATGCTAAAGGACATAAACGTGGATTATGAATTAACCAAACACACACAATAAATTAATATGTGTACTAAAAAGCATGGGGTGAAATTGTGTACCATCTTACCATTGCTTGCTGTTTAACCTGTGTGGCTGAGGCCATCACACCGACACAGATGCTGATCTATATTTACCTGAACACACTGAAAGACCACAGATACATCTTAAGCAACTTCATCCAAATACTAAAGATCCTCGTTAAATAATCAGGATCATAAGCTTACATTATTGATACGATAAAATTTAAATTTAACTGCGGGGATGCAACTCCGTGGATTGACCTGACACAATGGAGCTAGAGAGAAGACCATCACTCTGCTGGAACTACATAAACACTCAGTCCACTCGTTAAAAAGTTGTTACGCAAGAGTGGAGCTTCTTCCCACACAAAAGATCTTTGGCCGAGTATAGATAGTGCTCCCAAGCAGGTTAGGTGTTCAGCATAAGTTACCACAGCGATTTAACCCGGTAACAAGTGATCCACCATTGTGATACACAAAACTAGGGTGACCATATTTTGATTTCCAAAAAAGAGGACACCCGGCCCGGCCTCGAGAAACAAATTCAGACAGGCTTATCAGAGGGTAATGAACATACTTTATTATGCCTCAATGGTACAAAAATAACTTCTGTAATAAAATAAAATAAAATAAAATCTATTATAAACTGTAACAAAATAATAGCTCTCTTTTCAAATAAATAAATAATATGAAATAATGTTCTAAATATGACCTCTTCTGTGTCCAGCTTCAAATAAATATCTCTTAATACCTTTTCAATGTAATAAGATAAATAATAAAACAGTCTCACAAAGATACTAACTTAACAAACAAAAAGGATATATAGTACTATAATACTCTATAATACTTTTAATCTTTAGTTGTCTTCTTCATCCTCCTTTTCTGCCCATCCATATTTTGCTGTATGTGCTAGCTTTGCACACGGTGCACTCCGCCTTTTGTTGCATTTTGTGTGCAATGCTGCTCGCTGTCTGCTCTGCTCCCAGTGTATGTGCGCGCCACAGAGCCGCCCACAAGGCAGCCTCTCGGGAATTACGGCACGCAACAAGGTACCGTAGTATTGTGTGCAACGCGCCAGTCAGTACACGCTTTTGGTCCAATGAAAAACAGTGAAAACTGGACATTCTTTATAACCCCCCCCCCCCCCGGACGCCGCGGACAGTACGTAAAAAGTGGACATGTCCGGGCAAAAGAGGACGTTTGGTCACCCTAACAAAACCCTGGGTTGAACCTGTTACCTCGTTAACACCATATCTTGCTTCGTAGTACAGGCCTCAGCTCTAAAGTCGCCAACGCTAAACCCACCAGACTCCATCTAAAAAAGTAATACTTTGAAAAGTGAAAGGTCAAATTCACAAATCCTTTTAAGAAATCCAGGGTGGTTCCTGAAAAGGGTACACGTGCAGGGCCAGGTAAATATTTCAACAAGGACAGTCTCTTCAATCATAATGTCACATTGCTGCCGAAAATCAATATACATAATTATTCTGGCTCTATGATGACAGAGCCCAGGACTGGTAAGATCAGGAATAATATTGGGCCTTTTCATAACATTGAATAAACTGATCATGATTGGCTTAACAATGGCATGGTACATTCGTATTGTGCAGAGGCAATAACAAGCAAAGTTAATGAAAGCTATGTATTCTGTCAATCACAGCTAAAATCTGCTTGGTCAATGATCAATAGCATATGAACATAAGGAGTTTGCTTTCATTCCATTCACACAAAATATTAAGATGATGTCCCTTGGTTTATGTGGATTGGGATGCCCCATGTCATGGGGCAATTACAGGCATGCACATGCTATATCTACCTCTATTGTTTTCACTCTATTTAGCCATGTGGCAATCATGCCACCTCTTTCTTTTTGTCGACACGTAGAATCCCTTTTCGGGAATTTAAAGCGGAAGCATGATTTGGAAACGCTCTCTTCACAGGGTTTTTGTGAGCCCACAATCACCATCGTAGAACTGTCATTTAAAAAGAGCCTGACCCTTTTGTCAGCCCCACTCTGTTCTCATCTACACCTGTGTTTATCTCTTTTCCTCTACATATATTCATTTCTCCTATTATTCCATCTGTCCTCCCATTTTCTCACCTGTTCCCCTTTCTTCTTTCCCCTGCCATTCATTACTGTTCTTTGTGACGCATACCTGGTGGCAGTCTCTCATCCTCTATTCCATTGGGAGAAAGGTAAAGCAACAAAGCACGGCATGGTGGGAGCTCTGTGTGCTCATTCATTCACATTTAATCATCCACAATGACAGTGGCCATCATTCCCGATTTCCTCTGTCACTGGACTGACAGCACAGGGATAGTAAAGCAGTGCCTTTATGCATGCTGATAAAAATATTACAAGACAACAATGCCTTTCACTAGCTCATGTCTTACTTCTCCAGCTGGAGCTGTATTCCCAAAGCAACCCTTTAGCTGCTTTACTATGAATGTTTGAACCAGATTTTGCAACATCACACTTTTCTTCACCATTATGCACCCTACAATTGTCCACATAGCCATATTGTTAATACATTTGCTTTCTTATGTATTTATTGATGAAAGGAAAGAACACTTTTAGGTTAGTTTCGGAGAGACTTGTTTGAGGATACGGTAAAGCAGTTTTGTAATTCTTCCATAATGTTTGATTTAAAATATGCATTGGGTTGGGTTGTCAGGATGGCAAAGAGGTAAAAGTGCTTCCACCTTGGATGGTGGTTGGCTGTTTGTGGGTGGAAAGGATTTGTTGCGCATTATTTTTAGCCATGCTAGCAGTATGGCTCTAGGGATGGCAATGGAAGTCGTCGGTCAACCACTTTATTTCTTTACAACTATAAGATGGATGTATATGGAATTTTGTAGAGATATTCATAATGCCCAGCAGATGAATCCTACAAAACATTGGTGGCCCCATGACGTATCCTCCAGCATTACCATGAGGTAAAGTTTTATAGTTTTGAGGGAAATGTCTCAACTATTCAAAGGATTGCCATTACATTTCCTACATACATTTAAGCCTCCCTCTGGATGAAGTGTCATTGTTTTGGGTGATCCTCTGATATTTAAACTAGTACCAGCATCAGATTAAATTATGAATGTGCAATACCTTGATTTCTGAAGTCGTGCAAAACTAAGGACATTCCCATCAGCTTCACCTGTTTTTATTGCTAATTAGCAAATGTTAGCATTAGTGATGGGCATTCGATTAAATTTTCTTCGTCGATCGTCGGGAGAATTAATGATCAATTATCGATTAATCATTAATATTTTTATATTAAAATGAATCATTTATTTAACTTTTTATAAATTAAAAACGCAATGAAAATACAAAAATACAGCATGTTTTTACCTCGATGAGATCTTAATTACAAGAACAACAACGTGTGGCAGTTAAACTGGAGGTTTGGCTAAACTTAAAGATATATGGCTGCGGTGTTTAATTTAGCAGCGGAACCGTTGCTGCAAGCCGGCGTTGTTAAACAGAGACCCTCGTTTGTTCCAAAATAATAAATAAAAATAATCATGTTCAATAATAACTTAACCACAATTTAACCAAAAACATAATACTACTTAGATCTGACAGGTTTTGTCAAAATGTAACTCAAAACTATCCAAGGCACGGACAAAGCCTAATACAAAATAACCAGTTACTCACATAGAACTTCTGCACCAGTCTACTGGTTTTTGATGAGAAAAATAAGCAGGTTGACATGATCTTGGGTCTGAGGTTCCCTTAATACATCCATTGGTCAGACGCAACCGCTACCTGGTGATAATCCTGGCGGGGGTAAGTACATTGGCACAACACCAGCACGGGATGCAGGTAGCTACCTCCGCGCTAACTTGGCCAGCCCGGCCCAGGGAACCTCATTCCGTTCTTCGTTTCGTAGTGAGTTTCTACCAGTCTGGTGATGGTACGTCGTGACGGAATGTGAAATGCTGGTTCCAATATCCATCTCAATGAACGTGCAGATCCCTCCGGTAATTTCCCTCTGCTCGTTGTGCATCGCAGCTCCTCCGTGCTAACGGTGAGTTGATGCTAGGTTGATACTGAGAGCACGACGCACTGCCACCGACGTTAACCAGGGTCGGATGCACTTTGTTTAAGTGGTACATCATTTGAGTCGTGGCCGTGTTGTACTTCTACACGGCGTCGCAGTGTTTGCAGTGAACTAAGATGTTTTTTAAATCAAAATGGTCCCACGCCACACTTCGCCGTGACCTCTTCATGTTTACTTTGAATCAAAACGTAACTCGCAGCTAACTGAGCATCCTATGGTGCCCCCGGGTGGTAAAATGTTTAATTACTGCTGACACACTGGAAATCATTTCATTGCTGCAATCACACTACACAACGCAACCTGCATTAGTTTAATCGATGACAATCGATTAACGTGATCAACGAAATTCTTAATGATCAATCGTCGATCGTCGATTAATCATGCCCATCCCTAGTTAGCATGTCAATCTAAGATGGTGAACATGGTAAACACATATCATGATTGCATTGTCATTGTGACATGTTAGCATGCCAACATAATGGTGAACATGGTAAACAATGACATGTTAGCATGCCAACCTAATGGTGAACATGGTAAACAATGACATGTTAGCATGCCAACATTAGCATTTAGCTCAAAGCATAGCCTCACAGCATGGCTGCAGACTCCTTGTCTTGTTACATCCAATAAAATACAAATATGATAATTACCAATTTTAACACTTTTAATATCTTTATAAACAAATCAAAGTAAATATTCATTGAGCAAGGCAGTCACATAGCTCAAGGTCTTTTCAAATGGAAAATGTTTCATTTATTAAAATAAATGGCTCAACTCTGATGAGACAGAATATCAGCATAACATAATTAAAAGATTCAAGGAATGTGGAGGATTTTCAGTGCGTAAAGGACAAGGGCGCAAGCCTAAGCTGAACAACCGTGATCTCCAATCCCTCAGGCAGCACTGCATCAAGAATCGTCATTCATCTATAAGCGATATCACCACATGGGCTCAGGACTACTTTGGCAAACCTTTGTCAAGTACCACAATACGTAGTTACAGCCACAAATGCCAGTTAAAACTGTACTGTACCAAAAGGAAGCCCTATGTTAACAGTGTCCATAAGCGCTGTCGACTTCTCTGGGCTCGGAGGCATCTGGGATGGACCATCACACAGTGGAAATGTGTACTGTGGTCAGATGAATCAGTATTTCAGGTATTTTTTGGGAGAAATGGACGCTGTGTGCTCCAGACCAAAGAAGAAAAGGATCATCCAGACTGTTACCAGCAACAAGTCCAAAAGCCAAGGTCTGTCATGGTATGGGGTTGGATTTGCCCTTGGCAAAGGTAACTTGCACTTCTGTGATGGCACCATTAATGCTGAAAAGTACATAGAGATTTTGGAGCACAATATGCTGCCTTCAAGAAGACATCTTTTCCAGGGACGTCCATGCATATTTCAACAAGATAATGCAAAACCACATTCTGCACACATTACAAAGTCCTGGCTGCGGAGGAAGAGGATACGGGTACTTGACTGGCCTTCCTGCAGTCCCGACCTGTCTCCAATAGAGAATGTGTGGCACATTTTGAAGCGCAAAATGCGACAACGAAGACCCCGTACTGTTGCCCACCTTAAGACTTGTTTGCAGCAAGAATGGGACAAAATTACATCTGAAACATTTAGAAATCACTACTTTCTTTTTTTATTTGTGTTTTCCATACTGTCCCAACTTTTTCTGATTTGGGGTTGTAAATTGGGGAAAAAAAGAATACAAAATGATTAAATTTAGATTTATAAATAACAAATTCATGGTCATTAAAAGCACAGAAGAGCTAGTATTGAACAGAGCAAGCAGAAATATTAGAAGATAATATAGACCTACCTGATTTTCTCTGCTTGTGTTACTTCGTGATTTCACTGAATTCTGGATTCATTAACAAGGAATGTCACATTTTATTAAAAGAGAGGCTTGACAAGGGATAACAAGATTTAGCATTAAAAAGATGGAAAACTTATTTTACTCTTTGATAACTAATGTTTCTTATCTTAAATTACACAGAATTGTTAGCATGACAGTTTGCTGTAAACACTAGCATTGGGTCACATACAACTACATTTTGTAATAGTACTTTTTTATCTCATTATGCAACACAAAAGAGGGGAAAAGCATGCATGATAGCTATATATCACTTAAAATCACTAACATTCATTGAATGTACTAAAACACGAGGAGATTGGATGCATTCCATCACAAGCTTCATTTTGCAATTCAGTGTCAGCATCTGAATGAGTCATCATTATCAGCAAGAAGAGAGCAAACTGGTCCCATTGTAATCACAGGCTTCCCTGCTGGTTGGAATTGCTAATGGAGTTTCAGATGCCTGATTTACAGCCCCTCTCTCGCCATGATAAAGCCTTCCCCTAATGTTATGCTATCTCAGTCTCCTGGGATTGTATTAAGTGTTGAGATTGTCAAATGGCAGTGCAAATGCCCATAACTAAAGCCAATTAGCAAGACCATGTATTGCTACTACTGTAGATGTGTGTGTGTGTGTGTGTGTGTGTGTGTGTGTGTGTGTGTGTGTGTGTGTGTGTGTGTGTGTGTGTGTGTGTCGGTGATTGTGCTGAGTATAGATTTGGGAGCATTAAACCTTGGTTTAGAATATATGCCTTTATGTAATCTGTTATGTATGATGTACCATAGGATTTGTGTGAAATAACTTGTGTTCAGCCACAGTTACAAAGGCATTTACAATGGAACATGATCTAAATGGAGCAATGATTGCATCACCCTGTTCTCTGTCCTCTTCTGCTGTTGTTAAACAGTCATTTGAATGGGGTCATTGTGATATGGACTGCAAGTCTAACCTGCAAAACCTAAAATGGTCATGTCAAGGGTACTTAGTGCTCACTTTTTCCTGGTATCGCTATGCATGAGAGGCAAACAACCTGATATTTACATGGTGTAGCACAACTTTCCCTACTGACCGCTCCCCCTTGACCACATCAATCATCAAGACGGCCCATTCATCAAGTAGCCCCGTTGGTCCGGCCCCATTGTGACACACAAACGTTTTTCCAATTTAAAATCTGATATTGATGGAGCACTGCGTCTTGCTGCAGCCTCTGAGCCTCGCTGGGGCCAATATCGTTATCCATATGCTCACTCACTCGCCGTGGTCATAATTCAAGACAACATTTCCATACAGGGTTCGGAAAGACATTCCTCTATTGGCCAACTACTGTGAATCAAAAAAGTGTGACGGAAATACCCTGTTTCTTGTTTGACTTATTGACCATACTTGGGCGTGGTTGTTCATGGGATTGCTAGTCTTGTGGTCAACCATAATGCCACAACTTATATCAGTTTGTGTTGATATTAGTTCACAGTTCACATTAGTTCCAAACCCTGAAAACAGTCCTTCCTGGGGCCTGTACTACGAATCAAGATCAACATGCCCTGGATTTCGTTCAGTTACCCGGATTCACTAATCATAACAACCGTGGTCCCGCATAAGCTGTATCACGATGGTGGTTAAAAACTAGTTCAGTCAACCCAGGGTTTCCTCATCTAGAGATGCGCGTTCACACAAAATTCAATTCAATTCAATTTTATTTATAGTATCAAATCATAACAGGAGTTATCTCAAGACACTTTACAGATAGAGTAGGTCTAGACCACACTCTATAATTTACAAAAAACCCAACAAATCCCCCAAGAGCAAGCACTAGTGCAACAGTGGCAAGGAAAAACTCCCTTTTAGGAAGAAACCTCGGACAGACCCAGGCTCTTGGTAGGTGATGTCTGACGTGCCGTTGGGGTGCATCACAGTATAGTAAATAAACAGTGGCTAGAAATAGTGGTTGTAGTAGCGCAGGGAGCAGCACGGCATAGCAGGGTATTTCAGCAGAACCACGGCAACAGCTGGAACCATGATTTTGGTGCCATCCTAATCTCAGGATTTCATCCTGGGTGAAAAAGAAACAGAAAGACTCCGGGGAGCAAGCTCCCCAGAGCTAGGTTAGTAACAAGCATTTCTGGGACAGAGAAGCAGGTGGGCCGGGCTAGGCAGATGCTGCAACTCCTCACTCCCTAACTATAAGCTTTATCAAAGAGGAGAGTCTTAAGTTTATTCTTAAATGTGGTGACAGTATCTGCTTCCCGGACCCAGACTGGGAGCTGGTTCCACAGGAGTGGAGCCTGATAGCTAAAGGCTCTGGCTCCCATTCTACTTTTAGAGACTCTAGGAACCACAAGTAACTCGGCATTCTGGGAGCACAGTGCTCTAGTGGGACAGTAAGGTACTATGAGCTCTTCAAGATATGATGGTGCTTGACCACTTATCAATATCACTTCGCCATCAGTCAGGCACAAGATCTGACCATAATTACACTTGTGCTTTACATAAACTGTTGTTGTTTTAGTCTATTATTTCAGTTCCAACCCTGGCAGTGGGAAGTGAACATGGGAGCAAATACAAAATATAAAAACATAGTTCAAACCAATGTGCGCATTGGCAACACACGGCTCAAGAAGTTTAGAAAGATACGCAATTCCCTCCACCATGTTAACGGGGATGTCGGTCTCTAAATGTTTTAACTTTTAAGAGCGCACCTCTCTCTCCTCACACCAAGCTTTTTCTTTTTTTTTTACTCACTGAACTCCACCCATTCAGTCAATGGATCTTCAAAGAACGGTGACGCTGTTATCAATTGAGTATTGATTGGTCAGTAGGTGGTGCTTTTACACCAGTTGATCTCTAATCTCCATCATAACCTGCTCCCGAGCAGGTTAGGTGTTCAGCATAAGTTACCACGGTGAATTGAACCCGGTAACAAGTGATCCACCGTTGTGATACACAGAACCCTGGGTTGAACCTGAAGTTACCTCGTCAACGCCAAATCTTGCTTCGTAGTACAAGTCAGTGATTGTTGGAAACAACCTAGTTCACATTTAAGTAGAGGTGGCTTGATACCACTTTTTCAAACCCGGTACGATAATTCAACTCTGAGTACATGTCAATACAATCTGTATCCCTCTCCCTTAAACAACAAAGCTTTTAAAGTGCTCATATTATGCTCATTTTGATGTTCATAATTGTATTTAGAGGTTGTACCAGAATGAGTTTACATGGTTTCATTTTAAAAAAACACCATATTTTTGTTGCACTGCACATTGCTGCAGCTCCTCTTTTCACCCTGTGTGATGAGCTCTCAGTTTTAGCTACAGAGTGAGGCATCTCACTTCTGTTCCATCTTTGTTGGGAGTCGCACATGCGCAGCACCTAGGTCAGCACTACAAGCCAGTCAGAAGCAGAGTATGAGGGCGTGCTAGCAGGTGGGTGAGCATTATAACGTGTGTTACGAAGTGACGCATGTTTCTCACGTAAGTAAAGGCTGGACTACAACAGAGCAGTTTGTGAATAGTGTTTTCTGTTGGAGATGGAAAGTCCCTTTGGGGGAGACTTTGGGGTTTTTCACTTTGTCAACCTATAACATGCACAATAAAGGAAAGGGAAACGCATAATATGAGCACTTTAATAATGGACTTGTATGGATGCTCACACTTTAAAACCAATATTCTACTTACCTAGAGGAAAAAATACCATGCCCACAATGTGACTCTGTAAATGCAATATTGTTGCTTCTTTTTATTTTAACTTTCACAAAACATTTAGCAGCATTTCTGATTGTTCAGCACCATTTAAACATTAAAAGTGAAATTTAAAGTGCATCTTTGTGCTAAGGTTTAAATCTGAGTATTTAGAATGACTCAGTGTAGCCTGTACCTCCATGGCATAGCAAGAACAATTGCAATGTAGACCATAACTTAAGTAACATTAAAATCGCATTACAAGTATAAAATGTGCAGTGACAGAGAGTACGGTATACATGGCATCTTAAAGCAATCACTCTGTTTCACTTGATATCAAGATCAATATATCTAAGGGTAGAAACAGTGCACAAACAGAATGTAACCTCTGGAGTTGAACTTCATGTAAAACATATATAAAACAAAACATTACAGTATGAAAAGATAATTGCAATGTAAACATACACTGCCATTATCAGCCTACTTGAGAAAGTGTTGTAGAGGTAGGCAGGCAACACAAGTCTGGTAAAATGTGGCAGGAAGCTCCAAAACATGAATCCAACACACTGGGAAAACCAAACACTTAGGTAAGCAAAACCACTAGGAAGAAACTAGTGGAACAATATTCACTGGGAGAGACGATGAAGTGACAAGAGACAAATGTAGCACACAGACTAAATACACAAGGCAATGAGGGTGGCAACGAGAGACAGGTGACATGAGGGCTGATGAACAGGTGAAACACATCAAGGCAGGTCAGACAATCACAAAAGGCGGGAAAACACACATGGCAGGAAGTGAAGTATCTGAAACAAGACAAGAGGTGAAAATATAAAACAAAACAGAAAGTAATGACTAGAAACTAGTAACTAGAAAGATAACTTAATCAACACACCGGGATATGACGGTTACAATAAAATTGTAGATTTGTAATGTGCTTCTTTCACACAAATCCCACTTTGAGATTAATGCTTTGTTTGAATAGCAGCTTTTTTGTTTGTTTATTTTATTCTATATCTCTTGATTGTCTGTAATTCGACCTCCACAGCTTCTGCAAATCTGCAAAGGGCAGATTGTGGGTATTGATTGTATTTGAAAAGCTCATCCTGCGAATACCATAGGCATACCAGAGATTGGCATTACACAAGCTCCTCTCAGCTCTCATTCCTCCTCATTCCTCTGTTCATGATTACATCAAAGTAAAGAGCACTGTGTCAAGATCAAACAAGCCAGGAAATCAGTGCAGAAAAGAAGGTTCTTGTGTAGTTATTGACGAGAGTTTACAAGAGCTTATTTGGGTTATCAGTTAGAAAGGTGTGCTGAATAGAGCCAGTAGCCTTGGTGTTTTCCATCTGCTGGACATTAATTAGCTTGGAATTAACAAACTAATTTTCAACGTTGCATGCGTTAAAAACAGAATATGGGACAGATATGTGATGATTATGTGACATGTGGGTGTTGAGGCGTTGACGGAGCTCGGCTGAGTATTGATATGTAATATTGAGTAATTAAGTATTGAGTAACGTATCTCATTACTTTTTCAATGAGTAATATGTAATGAGTATTAACATTTTTAGTAATAATAAAGTGTTTTTCAGTTATTGATGTCTGTATTGTGATTATATTGTACTGTATTGTGTATAATGATTAGAATTCAAAATGAAAATGTTTGTAAATGTTGATGATACAGACGTATTGCCCAGCCAAGACTTTCACAATAAAATATTGTTAAAAAAAGCCAAAGCTATATATAAAAGGGGTGTACAGACAAGAAGATTGGACAAGGGCCAAGCCCTAATATCGTCTTTCTGAGGCTTCCCATTGGACAACAGCCTTAATGGACAGGCAGCATTCCACCTCTAAGTGGTTTGACATCTTGCTGCCATAAATAAACGCTAACAAGGATGCTCTTATTAAGCTAAACAAGGCTCAGTGTGTCCCTCCAAAGCCAGGAAGCACCCTCCTAATGGTACAACTAATGCCTTTATTGGATTACTCCAACATCTCCTATTCCAGTGTGTCACAACTATACAGCATTCTGTTGGATTTGCTGGAATGGAGATGATCTGGGTGGGATTGATATCACCCAGGCCCAAGATGTCTGCAATTAAGAATATTTCCAGCTGAAGATTATACTCATCTCTGATTACTAAATGCTTTTTTGGTCAACAAATACTGTGGATCTCTCATGCAGTTGGTACTGATTTTATAATACACTCATGCTTTAAGACTTGCCAACATGTGGTCATAAGACTAACATGGCACTATCTGGACTGCTGCATGGCAAGATAAATAAATAAGAGCACTGCACAATAAGTCACAGTGGATAAAAGCGTCCACTTATGGTTTTCATAATATCAAAGTATACTTATATTGAACAAAGAAGAGAAGAGGATGAAAAAAAAGATAAAATCTGCAAAACATTAATGCCAAATGTAACTGGTTTTCATTACATCCACACACTTGTGCATTTGCAGTGATAAAATACTATTATCATTACCCCATTATTTACACTACCTTAAAGGTTGCACATTCTAACCTTCAGACTACGGAAGCAATTACTGTGAAAATAATGCAGATGGTGCAACAAGGTACTTACGAAAATGTTTTTTCCATTAGGCAGACACCATAAAGGACCTTTGCTTGTGTGTCATACCCTTTGAAAGTATGTGTGTGTAGGTGTGAATGCATTCACGCATTTGTATCCATACAAGTACATGGTGGACTTTGTGTGTGTGCATGCATATTCTGCGGGCTATTAGTGACCTTTCCCCAGTGTTTATCACTGGGGAAAGTTACAAAGCTCTTGGGTAAGGCAGGTTTTCTGATGTCCAAAGATGTGTCATAAGAAGCTAGCCAACACATATATTATAATATATACTAACCGATACATAGAAACAGATCTCACAAAGACACACAACACACACACACACACACACACACACACACACACACACACACACACACACACACACACACACACACACACACACACACACACACACACACACACACACACACACACACACCATGCATTCCACTTTTCTCATCTTGCATACTTAATGCCCTGGTAATGGATCCATTGAGCAACCAGTTGAGTAGGCCTTCACACCCAGAGGAGTTTGTTGGTGGTAATGACAATGCTGATGGGGGCAGTTGCCTTCCTCTCCATATCATCACTCAACTTTTTGAAGCAACATGGTGTATATCACCTTCGACAGCAGAACTTCTCTCTTTCCATAATTGCTCCCTAATTCTCTGAAGGGTCTTTGGAACTACTTGACCAAATGCTCAAGTATTTGCTGATGCTATTTTCTCAAGTCTGAACAAGATGGTGCCTTGTCATCGTGATATTATTCATTCATACACTGGAATTATAACTGGTCCTGAAACCTAGGCAGTGAAACATTAGTGTCCTAATGCAAACATTATCAACTCCTCAGACCTAATGAAAATCTATTACCAAATTAAAAAGCATTAGAGGTGCTTTGAATGTTATGCTGCTTTCCGTTGTATCTCACGCAAGCATCACCTTCTAATGGCTTCCATAGGCTTGACCACTGCTCCCTGAGGAGCACACATTTGCATGTACTTTAGTGTGGCCAATGATTATGGACCCACCCAGCATCCACTTTAGAAAATTGCATGCATTTTTTTTTGCGTGACTTAAGGCCATAGGCCTATCTGAGCAAGCAAGCAAGTACAAGCACCTGGCTTTTTCCCCCCTGTAATCTTAGAAAATTAGAAGGCAAAGGCTATGTGCCAGAATGTAGAATAATGGTTTCACTATATAAGTGCTAGACATAATGAGCATTGACAGAGCCTCCTAACCTCATCACCTATACTGTGATTGGCCAACTAGTGCATACATTTAAACAAGCTGCTCTGTAGGGGTGAATGAATATGTGTATACAGCCTGTTAGAGAGTGTCACCTTTGCTCATATAACTAGGGTTACTACTGTTAACTTTATTTGTAAGTCTTGTTTCATAGTGGGACATACTAAGGGTATACAGCCATGCTAGCAGCCCTGTAAGGCTGTAATTGCTAGAGGAAAAGACAGGGGCTAACCAAAGTGAGTAAGACTCATCCTCTGGGGACCATGAATATCTGACAGACCGACATTGACATCCCTAGATCCAGTCATACACTGAAATTACGAGTTATGATCTGAAAATGCAGGAACCTGAACACATCTATGCAGATGATCCCCTTTTATCAATTAATTTGATTAAAATTCATATAATCTCAGTGCCTGAAATATTGTAAAAATGTGGTTTCTAACTTCTAGCTCAAAGTCATACTAGTTAACTTCATGTTAAGTAACCCGTTCCCCTCATCATAAAGCTGACAGAACTTTGGTAAAATGCATAATAATATATATATATATATATATATATATATATATATATATATATATATATATATATATATATATATAGCACAGAAGGGAGGGGGAGGGGACAGGATGAGGTGGAGGGAGGGGCGAGCTAGTCTTGTTTTGTTTGAAAATATTTCGAACGTCAACAAGAAATAGCGTCGCCCAACATCACTTAGAGCACCTTTCACTGATGCTGTGATAAGATTATTTGCCCATACTATGTTACTTGACCTCCCCATCCCTAGCTGTCTAAAGATTGGAGTGTGTGATGATCATCAAGACTAAGAATTACCCTCCAACCTAGTGGGCACCATCTCCTTCTTCTTTAGCATAATGCGGTACAAAAAGAGCAATAACATTATCTGCCCTGTTAGCTAGTAACTAGTTACAGAGTGGGACATGCATTCAGTTCTGGACAGTATTTTTGAAATACAGTAAGTCATTTCTTAGAGAATGAGTGTTCATATGGGGGAGGGGAAAGAAAGGGCCAGTGCCAAAGTATCTGATACCTTTAGGTCTTCTGAAGACTTTAGGGTAAAGTTGTCCTAAATAACTGACAATAGACTGATGGATGTACAACAGAGCTGAGGCTATTATTGGACACAAGGTGACTTCTGCAAGGCTATTTTCTCAGTCCTCTTCACAGGCGTATTCTCATATCTGGTTCATCTGGTGAAGTAATGAGACAAAACCTCTGAGAGGGCTATCCATAAATGGCTCAAATGAAAGATTAGCACCCATGTTGCTGAAAAAGAAAAAGAAGCAAAGACATCAACCAATTATAAAAAAGTTGAAGCAATTATGGGTTTTAAAAATACTTGGGTGAGCGATTTTTTTCTAGGGCACTGAGGTTCCATTGTGATGCTGTGAGCATGGTGGTCAGTGTGATTGTATGCGTGACAAAAAATTGTGTGATGCCCAGCAATGTGTGGTCAAATTATGTGGTTTAATTATGTGTATTTTGAATAGTTGGCATATGTATATTGCTTTATAAGGGCCTCATTTCTTTCATTTGGTGTACATTTATTTTGTAAGCTATATTCCAAATTTCCACCACAAGGGGGCCTCGCCTCCCAGTGAGACGGCATATTGTGGCCGTAGCCGACTGGTCTTTAGTCTGGTAGAAGCGAGAGAATGAAACACAATACCTGTTGCCAGTCTCATCATTTTCCTGTTCTTTTCAGGTTAGTCGCTAGCAAAAACAGACTGGGAAAACCCAGCCCGATCTGCCGGCGATTTGATTTCGCCTTGCAGCTCAGGCTGGAAACCTGCACATTTTTCTATCCTCATTCCGCGTATAGAGTCATTTGAACTATGCCCGTTGATCACGGCTCTTGTACAATAAAAAATACAGAGCCGACACCCCACACTAATGTTCAGTCTTAAAAGATTGAGCTTGGTCTGGTGATAGCCAGACTAGCAAAAACACACAGATGTGGTCAAAATAATGTCAGTACAATGTATGAATTCTTTTCCGTGTTTCATACTGGATGAAGATTGTAGTTAGTAGTTATTTAGAGGAACACAAAGTAACATGGTCGGAATGCTACAGCTAAAGCCAAGCAAGCTAGTTTCACTTACGTGTAAGGTGTCACTTCGGGTATATTGTCCTATTGGAGGGTCCTATGTGATTTTATTTTGTAAAGCCTTCCTCATGTTAAGTGCCATTTAAGCAAGTGTGTGTTTGAAATACTGTTGACATGTACAGAGTTAACTTTTGATTGTGTAATGTCTACCACCAGCTGTACTATTTTGTTAATAGAATTAACAGCATTCTCCTAATATGTTAGCATTCAGCCTGTGCGTCTGGAATCTTATTCGTAACAAGTATATTATATAGTGCTTTTCTAGTCTTAATGACTACTCAAAGCGCTTTTACATAGTACAGGAACCATTCACCATTCACACACATTCATACACTGTGGCCGAGGCTGCCGTACAAGGTGCCACCTGCTCATCAGATAAACATTCACACACATTTACACTCCGAAGCGCAGCATCGGGGGCAACTCGGAGTTTAGTGTCTTGCCCAAGGACACTTCGACATGGGACTGCAGGGCCAGGGATCAAATCACCAACCTTCCGATTGGCACCACTATTATTTGGGAAACTGAATTCAAGTTATGTGGTGATTATGGGAACTTCCTTGATTATGTTCTTATGAGAAGGAATGTGAAATTGAGAACACATTTAAAGTACATGTTTATGTGTAAAATAACTAGGGCTGTCAGTTTAACGCGCTATTAACGGCGTTAACGCAAACCCATTTTAACGCCGACAATTTTTTTAACGCACGATTAACGCATAGAGAGAGCAACGGGATCTGTTGGATCTGTTAGTCCATTTCTTTAACTGTCTATGGTCACGCCATGTCCCGCCCTACGAAGCAGCTCGATTGGTTGGGGTTAGGCATTTCACGTCGAGTGGTTAGGATAGTGGATTGGTCAGGGGATAGGACCTGAACAAATGGGGTTACGTTACCTTGGACGCCTGGCCAATAGTAGTGATTGAAGGGCGGGTCGCAGACCGGAAACAAAACAGACACAAGCCGCGGACGGTTTGGGCTTGCGAGCCGCATAGCTAGTAGGCTCGTGACGGCGATTAGCTTTGGAGCGAGCAAGTAGTGACTCTACAGTCAGTGAGAGAAACAAAGTGTCTCCCCTGTTCTTTCTGACCACGGTGGGAACCTGGAGCAGGATAAGTTAACCCTCTCCTTGATTTCACGTTGTTTATGGAGAAGGAGAACCAGGAAATGAGTCGGGGGAAACCATAGTCACTATGACAACGAGCCATGCTTGCCTCAGGCATGAGGCAGTACTATCTGCAATGGAAAATCGAGGTAACAGTGTTACATTATGTGACAGATTATTAGCTCCAAGTGTGAATGTAAGTGTGAAATTGATTATTACGTATATGCCAATGTTTTCAATTAAAAAAAAAATTTGCACAAAGCAGCTGATCCACTTTTCCATGTTGATAAGAGAATTAAAATGAAAAAATATGACACAAAACGAAATCAAGGGACATTTAGAATAGATAAAAATGTGCGATTAATTGCAATTGATCGCGAGTTAACTATGACATTAATGCGATTAATTGCGATTAAATATTTTAATCGTTTGACAGCACTAAAAATAACACAATACCTGTTGCTAGTGATGGTCAAATGAAGCTTCGCGAACCACTGTCTTTATTTTCTGAGCTCACTAGATGGCGATCTCAGTTCAACAAAGGGTTGAAAACACGCTGAATTGCCATTCCTTTAACCTTGTTCGTTGAACAGAGAGCGCCATCTAGTGAGCTCAGAAAATGAAGACAGTGGTTCGCGAAGCTTCATTTGATCATCACTACCTGTTGCCAGTCTCATCATTTTCCTGTTCTTTTCAGAACATTTTAATCTGACCACAGGCCTCACGCCCAGGGCCTGTTACAATAGCTCTCTGTTGAAACTTTGTTGCTCATTAGGCATCTTAAGCACACCAAGGTTGGATCCTAATTGAATCATGAAATGCTTGACAGCCTTGTTTATGTACTAAACAGCAGTCAACAACCAACTGAATGCAATTACTAATTATAGTTTAACTTAACCTTTTTCAAATACATAATTTCTGTTAAGGTTCATGACAGGAATATGTAATTCAAAACTCCATTTACCGTAGGTACAAGACCATAAACCTTCCTAACCTCAACCTTCTTACTTTGTAAAAACATAAAAGCATTGAGCCTTTCTTTTAAATTGTTCCACAAACCCTCTGAACTTTTCTTCATGATTGGATGATTAATCTCTATGCATTAACTCTCAAACGCAACCTTTTACTGTATGTGTGGTCAATATCCATCATCATTTCACAGTGTCTACATTTTCCCATTTTATTTGCTGTAATCCCTTGCAGCGGGTCAAGAGAGGACAGAGAAGCAGAGGGAGAGTTGAGGGAGAATAATGCCATTTCAAGATAGGCCTTATTTAATTTACTGCAGGTCGATAAAGGTTCTCCAATTGCCTCTCCCAGATTAATAAGAAACCCACACGTGCTGTCCATCACTGTCCATCTCCCATTAGGCCTCTGAAATGGAGGCCCAAATTGCCTGACAAGGTTGACTCTGATGGAAAACATACTGTCTCACTCCTTTTCTCTCTCCATCGCCATTCATTTCTCTCCCTCCCTTTTCCCTTTTTGCTATCAGGTTAAATGCTTAGGATGTATTTGCTGCAGAGCAAAACAGGTCAACTGTCTTAAAGAACTATGGAACTATGCAGTTTTTTTTTTAGCTTAATTTACCTTGACCGAACAGCTGCGGAGTCATTGGAATGGTTATATGACTTTTTTCGAGTTGAATGGTGGTCGTCTCACTCCCCCCTAGCATCTGTGAGCAGAAAAAACACCCTTGCAACTTTGGGCCGGCGAGCCGCGTGATATCAGGTCTTGCGATGTAACAAATTGCTTCACGGCACTGCACACATACGCCCATTCAGGAACCGGCTAACAAGGTAGCGATGGAGTTTTTCACACTATCGTCATGGCTGAGCCGGCAAAAAAGAAGCAGAAAGCTAGGAAAGCATTGTCGGAGGAACTGAGGAAGAGAAAACGGCAGACTGACCGAGCGAGGAGCAGACACAAGTAAATATAGGAGCTGCCAAATATATATTCCGAAGCTGTAGAGGGAGCTCTGTAGAGAAACCTGCGAGCAAAAAAGCGAGAAAACAGCTAAGAAATGGCCCAAACTGCATAGCACCCCTTCAAAAACACATGATCATTCATAAATGGATAACACTTTACAATGCCCTGTGATAATGAGGGAAAAGGGTGTATGAGTTGTAGTTTTGATGGCCAGTATACTCTATCTTTCATTTTTTTGCATGACATATAATGTCATGTTTGATATTAAATGTGCTCAGGAGAAATAGTAGTAAATGCAGGTCAATTTATCGTGGACTTGCTTCAAAAACCTATGTACATTTAGTGTCCAGAAAACCTGTACCTGGAAATGTTATGCCTCAGAAATAGTCTGACTTCTGAGCCACAGTAATGGCTGTGACAAAGCAGTACTTTTTCCCTATTGGGTGGCAACTCTCCTCCACAACTCTACAACACCAGTATGGTGGAGTGGATCCTCTCCCTGACAGTAATTGTTACTTTTCTTGGCAGCCCTTGGCAGGTGTAGTGAAAAAAATCCTTTTTACTGAGACACCCACAGAAAAATTATCAATTCTGGGACAACTTGGGTAATTACAGTAACCTGTGTGTTTTATTAGCATGATTCTATCTCAAACTGTGTTACACATTTTGCACAAACGATTTACTAATTATTATATCAACATAAACCTCTCTTTAAAATTCACTGAAAAGTATTTTTACATCCTCCATATGTTTTTTAGGACATGAACATGAACACTTGGTAAAAACCTAATCAACTAAGTGCATGGATGATAATTTTGATCTTGTTTATAATATTGTATTTGCTTTGCTCTTTTTTATAGACTTGCATTGGTTTATTAAATAGAATAATAATGTATACTTTATTAATCCCGCAAGGGGAAATTCCAATGTTTTTACTGTTATTACACACATTACACACAGGCCTGAATTACACACACATGCTCAGTACCTATACATGCACTAAAGGAGATGTCACAGTGAGGGAGCCACCCATGGAAAGGTGCCCCGAGCTGTTTTATGCCTCTTTTAGTCAGGATACACACAAAGAACCACGGTCACACAATTTAGTCTATAAAGATGTTCTCACCAAAATGTTTTTTATTTTACCAGGAAAGATGACTGAGGATGTATGCTATCCGTGCTTGTGTGTGCCCATGCAGAAGGAGACTCTAAATGCTGATAAAAAGCCCACTTTTCCAAAAGGCGTTAATGTTAGCTGTCGTAGCTGTTATTATGGTAATAAAACTCAATCCAATTTTTAGTCTGAAGCTGTATATTTCATACTAATATGACAGCATACCAACAAATCCTCAAACCTCAAGGACAAAATAGGTCTATTGTCTGTGTTTTTAAAAATGACTCAGATCACTGTTCCAAAAACGACTCATACTGTATGAACGTGTCCTGATCTGCCATCGCTATGATTTCAGTCTGGCTAGGTTAGGTTAGGTTAAAGGTTCAGTGGGAAACGTCACTATATCCTGACAGTAGCATGTTACACAGATAATCTGTGAAAATATATCCCATGCCTTATGCCATTAGGAGCACCAGGAGGAGGCAGATGAACAGGATTTTCTTCACAGATTATCTAATTCATAGTACTGTCAGGACAGTTGTCATTTGTTTTATAAAAGAACAGTTAATTTAAGGTTAGGGTAGTAATAAAAAAACTCAATATTTTGACATGTCACCAAGGAAAAAGCACAAGTGTAAATAATAGGATTAATGATGGATGAATTCCATTTCGCTGCTTCAGTTTCAGGGTCCTGGTATTATGCATGCTGACTCACTGTCCCTCACGCTTGAATATAACAGAACCATGGTAATGTTTTCACCAACACCTGTGCTTTTCCTACTATTCCTACATTTAATTTAGCGCATTTATGACTTCAAAAAGAAGTCTATCATGGCTAAAAGACAACACTGTCTGCTGTGAATCTGTTACATTCTATTCTGTAAAATCTCTGAATCTCATCTGTTTGAATTTGAATCATAAATTGTAACACTGTTTTCCTTCCTGAAGATTTATCTGCGTTAACCAACCTTAAACCAAAACTCCCTTCCTCTGGTGCCCCTTTTCTTTATCTTACTACTCCCTCGTCATCAAAGTGAATGGAGCGATTGTTAGAAAATGTATATATCCTTGTGTGTCTCATTAAACCTGTAGAACATTATGAACTGAACCCCGCTTTAAGTCCCATTGTTGTCTAAGCACTCGTAACTGCTTTCTGAGTCAACTCACAGAGGTCAAGCCAGTAGGTGATAGGATTCAAACCACAAAATAATCGTAATGTGGGATTGTTTCACAACAATTTCTGCCACCAGAGGTTTATGTCTGGTCTTGCACCAACACACACTTTGCTGGTTCAAGCATCCAGCCCAGCCTCCTCTCTGAATGGTTCTGCGACAGTATAGCAACACCACACTACTACCTTTGCTACTTTGATTATTACTATGATGAAACGTACTTAGACGGACTTCAAAAAGGGTTAACGAAAGATAAAATATGCATGCATGTTAATGATGATCATACATTCAAGCATGCAGCCCCTAAATCAGAGCAGATGTATAGCACTCGCATTACAAAAACACACATTGTACAATACTCCCATAGCTCTAACAGCTCAAAAAACTGAACGAGCATGCAGCAAATCACCCTTCCATGCCATGCACACAGTAATTATACTATATTCTTTACATTTAGCGGTGGCCTAAAGGTTTAAAAAGCAAGCTTGTGACCGGGAGGTCGCCGGTTCCATCCCCAGACCAACAGGATAAAATCTGGGTGAGGAGAGTGAAAGAGAGTGAAAGCGCTTGTCCCTCCCTCATTACCACCACTGAGGTGCCCTTGAGCAAAGCCCTTAACCCCAACTGCTCCAGTGGAGCTGCTCAGTGGCCAGCAGATCAGACTGTGTTTGGACTGGGTGGCTTCCAGCTATGAATGTGACAGGTCGTTGTTGCAAATGAGAATTTGTTCTCAATCGACTTACCTAGATAAATAAAAAATAGTCTGTATATTTTTTTTCTGTAAAGAAAAAGGGAACATTTGTACATATATTTTCTTGAAATGACTCCAATGACCCCCCAGTACGCTCAAAAGGTGCCTTTGGAAGGTTTGAAGCTTTCTCCTTTGTGGAGGGCAGCAGCTGCGGTCAGCTTGACTTCACAGCAGTTATGATGGATTCAATTGTGACCCAGAGTCACAGCAAAAAAAAGTGCCAAAACCACAAAACCACTCCTGCAACATCAGCCAGCCATGCTGCTCATGCTTATGTTCCATGTGTTCTAAACAACCCTTGCTTTGCCAATGAATACACTGCTTCAGCTTTAGAATATCAGGATGTGATAGTGTGACATGGAAGTAGTGTATTCAGCTTTGTGATGCAGAAACTATAGGTGGTTAATTTGCCTTGTCCATATTAAAACATCCAATTGAAAAGCGCTGACGCTAAAAATTTTGCAATGACAAATTATAAATCACTATCGCATAAGATTCTTATGCAATGGAAACCTTATTCATGACTCTAGTAAATAGGACAAACCTCAGATAAGTCTTGGCAACAGGAGATATTTCTAGTCCGCTCAGCTATGAGCCAGAAAGCTAACGTTATGCTAGCAACGATTCAAAGTCAACAACATTGCGTATTGTTGACAATCAATTCAATTCAATGTAATGCTATTTATAGTGTCAAATCATAACAGAAGATATCTCAGGACGTAGGTCTCGACCACACTGTAATTTAAAAGACCCAAAAATTCCCCCCAAGAGCATGCATTTGGTGCGACAGGGATGAGGAAAAACTTCCTCAGGCAGAATCCTCAGACAGAGCCTGGATCTTGGTAGGCGGCCAACGGCCTTGACATGTTGGGGAGGGGGAGAGACACACAAAGAGAGAGACAAAAATATGACTCATAATAATTATAGCAGTGAATCAGTAGATATAATTTGACAGTATATTTAAGAAGAAGACTAGCTAGCTATCCAGCCATGGCATTGTCCATTGGCAGTGCACTTTATTTGCTGCTTGCGTGTTAAGCCCCCAACACCAACCCGATAATCGGACAGTCTGGCGAGGTCATTGACTCGAATCTGTTCGGTGTGTTCCGTGCTGTCGTCCGTCGGAGGGGCTGTCCGCCTTCATTTTGGCCGACCTGACTTGCTGGGTTGGAGGGCGGGCAGTCGGTCTAAATGACCAATCTGATTGGTGGAGTGCTAACCCGGAAATGGCAAGCAGGATGAGTGAGACTAACGGCTCTCAAGATCTGACGAAAATCTTTTAAACTGACCTTTGTCGATCTGAAATGATTCAGCAACTGCACGGCCTATTTCTCGCTTAAAATGTTTTCAGAAACACATTTCGGTTAACTATCTTCGTAAAATATGAGATCGTATTCCCAATGAAGCCGCCATTATGCCTGGTTGAAAAATCCGATCATCCAATCAGCTGCCGGTTTTAATTTTTTGGGCGACAATACAGATTAGCATCACCTGCTGTTATGGAGACATACGTGCGCTCAATCGGGGTTGCTTCGGTGTGTTCTGAGGCACTTTTTGGACCTCGGGGAGCCGACTAATCAGTCTGCCTTTTCTGCTAATGGTCGGCCGTCGGGTTGGTGTGTCAGGGGCTTTACAGTCACCATCCTGTGGTAACCAGTGGATGAGGCACAGAAGGACTACACTCAGTGTTGTGAATAAGATGTTCAGATTTGTTTTCCATTTAATTTAACGCATTCGTTTAGAACAGTGAACCAACAGTTTCACCAAACTACTTCGTAGGTGTCCTATATATCACATTTGAATTTTTTCAATGCCTTTAAACCGATAGATGGCCATCAGGTGGATTGAAATTACAAGGCTACACAATGTTTTGGATCTTGTAGCATATAACCCAGCAGAGACTGATGCTGAGGATGTGAGTGATGATAACAACTAATCTCCCCACGCCAGCTGGGTTGAATCAGGAGTTTCCTTTTGAGTCAAAAGAGATGGGGACAAAGAGGAGCTAGATAAAACAACAGAGGTGGTACATGCCCCTTTTTAGGAAATACGGTCCTCGTCAGGTAAACAACAGCACTGGTTGTTTGTTTAACAACTTAAAATGGGCTGTGTAACCTTGTCTTCTTTCGGGAGCAAAGGCATTGTTGTACCATCATAAAAAGGTAGGAGGCAAGAGTGATATCACTGCAAATCAATCAAATGTTGATGTGCTAATACTTGCCTAAAGTTAAAAGGTCCAAGCTTCATAATAAATAAAGAAATTCAAGGTAAAATAATTGAGCAGTGGAGGGCCACTTGCACAGAACAGTAACAAAGAACAGGCCAAAATCCCATCCATCCATCCATCGTCGTCCGCTTATCCGTGGTCGGGTCGCGGGGGGAGCAGCTCCAGCAGGGGACCCCAAACTTCCCTTTCCCGAGCCACATTAACCAACTCTGACTGGGGGATCCCGAGGCGTTCCCAGGCCAGGTTGGAGATGTAATCCCTCCACCTAGTCCTGGGTCTTCCCCGAGGCCTCCTCCCAGCTGGACGTGCCTGGAACACCTCCCTAGGGAGGCGCCCAGGGGGCATCCTTACCAGATGCCCGAACCACCTCAACTGGCTCCTTTCGACGTGAAGGAGCAGCGGCTCTACTCCGAGCTCCTCACGGATGACTGAGCTTCTCACCCTATATCTAAGGGAGACGCCAGCCACCCTCCTGAGGAAACCCATTTCGGCCGCTTGTACCCTGGATCTCGTTCTTTCGGTCATGACCCAACCTTCATGACCATAGGCCAAAATCCCAAATAAATAAAAAACTGACTTGTAGTTACAGTCTGAATTACAATCGGAGAGGTAGGCCTACATCCTCTGCTGAAGCTTTTGATGTCCTTTTGGGTGTTGTTATTTATGAAGTTGAAGGACTGTTTTTTTCATTTTTTTTTTCATTTAACCTTTATTTAACCAGGTAGGCCGCTGAGAACAGGTTCTCATTTGCAACGGCGACCTGGTCAAGAAAAGCATAAGCGTACAAGACAACATACAGTTTCACATTCAATACAAGAATACAATACAATAGGGTTCTTTGTAGTTCATTCCAGTCGTTTGCAGCTGAGAACTGGAAGGAGTGGTGGCCAAAGGAGGTGTGGGCTTTAGGGGTGACCAAGGAGATGTAACTGCTTGATTAATTGAGTTGGTACCAGTGAGTTAAGCGACGAGTGTGTAACGAGGGCCAGCGAACTAATACATATAGGTTGCAGTGGTGGGTGTTATACAGTAAGTGTCAGGTAATGAACATTCATGAGGGTGATGTGCATGCAGGACACAAAAAGTCCTCATCCATATTGGGACGTCCTACACACAGCCAATGAAACCATCGGGTGCATGATGTGCATTCAATCTAACACAATTGAAAGAAAATATATAAATTAGATTTTGTCTAAATAAATAATGCACTATCCATGAAAATAACTTTAAAGGTTCCTACCCAATGGTCCACAGGTTCCTCTAAGGTGTCACTTTGCCCAGTGTTCATTTCCCTGCAACAGTGGCAGAGTTCATTGAGGTTGTCTATTAAAAGATTACAATTTCAGAATGACTTACGTATAGGCTAATGTTTCAGTGAGGTTGATATACAATTAATTCAAGTTTACCAGAATCAGCCATCAGTCTCCTGGCAATCTCTTTCCTCATGATGTTGATGCCTGTCGCGTCAGCATCAAATTCCAATGTGGCTCCATTTAGGAGCAGCTCTGCTACCTGAAAATACAGGTTAATTGTATTTGTGTCCTTATAAAATCCTTTCGATACATGACCTTTTACAGATAGAATACTTTAATGTACAACTACAAGATTCTCAGAGTTGTAAATATATTTGAATTGCATTGATTAGAGTGCACTTACTACAAGGGTCCAATGCCTGTCCTTGCAGACAGCCCCAATTAACACATCCCACTCAGTAACATCAAGCTGCAAGTGATCATTACTTTTAGATGTTATAATTGTACCAAACACCTTTTAAAGGTAACTATTGTTGATGATTATCCTTACTGTTCTCATCCCCTTTGATGTCCCATTGCAGATGGCTGTCATTTCAAAGGTGTCAATCACCTTGATTTGCTTTTCCGTTGTTCATTGTGTCAACCCCAACAGATAAGCATTGACAATCTACACAAAAATGATTAATGTGAATATCAAAAGGTAAAAGACTTACAGCAGCTTACAATACAAGACTTATCTCACTCTCCAATTCCCTCCCAGGAGACAAGTTGTTAAAATCAGCTGTATAAAGCTTATAGGGGCCCAACTTGGCCAATAGAATCTCCCCTATTCCTGAAGCATGTCCGAGAACTGGAAATACATAACACGCCAGTCATTTAAAATAATAATATATAGCATTATAATACTTGATTTCACATTACTGAATGGGATTTACCATTACTATGGAGAGGACTCTCTCCTGGGGATGTGGCTGGTAGATGGTCAGAGGAGTTGATGGCAGGTGTTTGGGGTTGAGTTTGAGGGAAGATTTGTGGCAGAGCTGGAGTGAGTGTTTGGTTGTTGTGAAGGAGAGTGTGAAGGAGAGGGGCAGGCCAAAGGAGAGTTGCTAACTTTTTTTTTAGCTTGGCAGGAATGTTCTCTTCTGGCTCTACAAAATGGGTCAGTTGGTCAATGTTGGTCACGGTTTCTGTTGTTTGACCAATCAATATTAGGCCTACAAATGTCCCCCTAATGTTAGTTATTCTAAATGGACCAAGCATGTCACTCTCCATTTTTCCTCCTTTCCTCTGTTGATGTCGGAGATTCTGTCTGAGGACAAGATCTCCCACCTTAAAATTGTCCTCAACACCTTTCTCCAACTTGCGTTTTTTTATGGTTTCCTGGCGCTTCAGGACATTTTTCTGCACTCTCTGGTACACCTCTTGCCGATGCTCGTTCTCATCGAACACCTCCTCCCTCAGAATAAGTCCCTCCACTTTTTCTGTTGTCACCCTCCTCTTCTCCAGGTTAAATTGAAGGCTGTTTTAGTGGGATTTCTTCCAAGTATTTGACCGGAGAAGAGGAGGGAGAAACGGCAGACCTCTATCCACTCATGGAGCCCCTTCCTCAGGTTAAATGGAAGGGTGTCTTAGGCAAAAAAAAACATCTCGAGAAAACAAAACAAAAAAAATCTCAAGAAAGCTAACTTTGTTATATCGAGATAACAAATGAATAAGTCATTATCACGAGATAACAGTGCATAAAAAAACAAACATCCATGGCCGTTCTCGGCTTCCGCACATTTGAACTTATCCTTAAGTACTACATTTGAAGCTCTTCTTTTAATTGTGTACCTCTGCTGTTTCGTTAAACCCAAAGGGAATAAATTAAAAGTCCATCATTTCTTTAACAAGTTTTGGATCCATTCTTTTTTTCATTCTTTTTCTGTCTTTTTCAAACATATGTTTCTCCCTACTCAACACTGTTTTAACTTTTGTAAAGCCTTTTATACTGATGGTACTATAATGAGTAAATTGACTGCAAGCTTACTTGATGGGGTCACCCAATTTGCACCTGCTATTGACATTATTGTCAATTCTCTGGACACATGAGATGGCCAATAATCACAAAGAGGTGTGTTGTTTGGGTTAGCATATACTTCTGGCCTTATATCGTATGTTTTCTATAACTGATTATCCATAATCTTGTGTAACAATTTCATATCCAGCCTGTAAATAAATGGTTTGTGATATTTTCGCATTTTAAGTAGCCTATAACCTCAAGCATTAGGCTACTAACATAAATAGCCTTTAGATATATGATTTATATTAATGTTGGTAGCTTAAGGTTACACGGTGTAGTCACAACTTGATCTGACTGCCTCCTGTTTTAAAGATATGATGTATGAGATATTTTGATGCTACTTACCATCATTAACTGTAGAGCCTGTGGCACAGTGAGTTGGTCTGCTGCTCATTGCTTTTATCTCGTGAAATCATGTTTATTTATTTATTATTTGGTTTATCAGAAATGGACATTTGTGTTTCAATCAAACAAAATAAAGACAATTTCTGAGCAAGAGCGACTTGTCAGTTATTTGCATGCAGTGTGGTGTGGTTAAGAGTTGATCTGGCTGCCTCCTGGTTTGAAGAGTTCATATCATGCCATGCCCACTAGTTATTGATGCGATGTGATGGCATGCTGCGTTTAACTGCTGAGTCGCAGTGGTAGCCTACGAGTTTGAATCCAAGGTGTTTATTAATTTATTTTCTACTTTTAAAAGGGCAAAATAGTTTTCAACGTGACATATGTTTACTTAAACAAGCTCTGAAGACGAATAGATGTATTAAATAAACGCATTATAGACATAACAGGAAGACCAACGCAGTCTTCCTGTTTTCCTTAACAACAGCCACATTCAAAATCCTCAGATAAGACTCCACAGACAAATCAGAGAGGTAACGTAAACGTTGTTGTTTTATCATTTTGATGACAACTTAACAAAAAGGCATTCACGCGGACAGCTATGTATTCTCTTCCTATTTTCAACAGCTGCCGTCACTACGACAACAACAGACGCATTTGGCTGACGGTCGCCAGTTAACATGATGTCTCGTTAAACCGAAACCCCGGCAACATAAAATTCCATTCATTACGCTAACCTAACTAGCGGCGGCACTGCCGGTGTTGCACCGGACTAAAACAAATGCGTTGGCCCACCTATCTACAGCTAGGGGAGAGCGTGATAAGCCCTATTTCAACAAACTGTGGCGTATCCCTTAAAGTGAAATGGCTCTATTTAAAGTAAATACTATAGCCTGATTTGATCCTATAGTGTGTTACTCTGCACTTGCTTTTTGATTATTAAAAGTAATAATGCAAAAGTATCATCTTTAAATAGTTGATATACTGTCTCTCACATCACAAATTATGAACAGGTACGTGAGTGGTCTTGAAGAGGAATCTTTTTTTTCTGCCTTGGTCTTGACTGTCTCTCATTTGGACTCGGTCTTGACTTGGACTAGAACCTCTTTGGACTTAGTCTTGTATCGGTCTCGACTAGTACTGGTTTTGGACTCGACAAAGGTGGTCTTGACTACAGCCTTGGTTTTCTCCAACATGAGTGATCCCTTACAGTAGTTGTGTCTACCTGCAAGGCCTCCCTTTGCTATTATGAGGTGGCTCCTTTTTTGATAGAAGGGGATAATTGCACCTGTTGTTTAAAGGTACATTGTGTAGTATTTTAAGAATTTTATTAGCTAAAATCAATGTCTTCATTCATAAATATGTCCTCATTGGTGTAAAATTACCTCTGCCAATGATCTGACTTATCCTCACAAGCAAAGAATTTCTTATCTGTATTTAAAATGGACAGGCAAGTCCAAGGAGGCTTCCATGTCGTTCCACCATTTTGAAAAACTATAATCGTTGAGAGGGACATAAAGCACTAGCCTACCTGTCTAGCTAATCCACAATGCGTTTTTGTTCAGAACCAGCATCACGTGACTGAAACCAGTTGAAATGGAGAAGGAGATCAGTGAGAGGCGCTTGTCACTGCCCCGGCAAATTTGAAAGCCTGCACTGCCCTTTAGTTCATAATGGAGGATCATACTTAAGTGGAGCCACAGGAGAAGGAATTTGGAAGACATGTTGTCATAGCTGCTTGGTACATAACGGCTACCGTAGTTGCAGCACGCATTTGAAAATGCGAGGCGCTAGAGAGCACTATTCGTTTGAATGCAAAATACAATTTCACTGCTAGATGGGAGAAATTCCTACACAGTGTACCTTTAAGCCTGCTTGTAGGGGGCTGTAATATGGTCTTGCTCATTGTATCTCACAGATCACTTTTGCATTTGTGAACTACTAAATCCTCTCTGTTGCCCCTTCGTTGAAAGATTTCCACATTACCTTATTGCCAGAGCACACTGCGCTATGATGCTTGCTGAACTCAACATAAGAAATGTAATATCCTTTCTGACCACCTGCAGATAATCAACCCAATGTATTCCAAGCTTTTAATTTGACTGTGTAACACAGGAGTCCAGTATTTGTGGTGATGAGTGAGGGAGTGAGACATTTATTATTATTATGATCTTTTCTTTTTAAATTAGTGGGTCTACAGAGCAGTGTGACATGCAGGGGCTTTCCTCAGTCTCTGTAAAATGCTAAAAATAAAATAAAACAAACAAAACAAAAAATCATTTCGCTGTTTCATTCATGAAATGTATATTTTCAGTGCCAGCTCTGTATGACCTTCTGTGCAAGCGATGAGCACAAACTGTACAGTAGAGGAGAGATGAATTAAACATGTGAATTCCTAACCTTCCAAACAAAGTATATTTCTTATCTCGGCCGAAGCAGAGAGACGATGGGACCATTTACTTTTACAGCGAAAGTAATTCACACCTACTTTAAGGCACTCAAGCCATGGCCACGCATTTTTAGACTTTGTATGGCCATTTTGCCGAGGTCCTGTGTTATGTTATTTATCCAACCGTCAGCTATTGATTTGTTGCATACGCTAGTATAAGGAGATATGTCTGTACTAGATCACAATTTAAAGTAGACATAAACAAAACAATCACCTTACTGGCCAAATTAAAAACAATTGGGCTGCAGCTCATGTATTGCGAAGGACCATTCCTAACGAAATTCTGCACTGAGGTGTGGTGTCTGCCCAGAGGAAAAACATAAATTTAGTCATCATGTTTGATAAATGGAACCACAGGCGTTACAACCTTTACCTCTCTAAACCCCCTGGGATCTTTCAGTATAAATTATGGTAAACAGTCCAGTTTTGCAAATATGAGCATGCTATGTGTAGTAATTAAGTAATCTTGCATAACACATCAACTAATGCGTCATTTTAGAAAAGCCGGTGTCAAATACTATATAGGTATATTGCATGTTTTATATTCATTTTTTTACTCCCCCGGGGTTTTATTAAATAATGGAAGATGACATGTTGCGATTTGAGAAGTGGCTTCTCAGATATCACCCAGAATGTAAAGGAAGGTTGTTTTTTTTTACTGTGTACCCTTTGTAGCTGAACTATGAGTAAGTAATTAAAAGAAAAGCTATAAATTGCAAATTAAATAAGAATCACCTCTTGGTATTTTTCTATTGCTATTATTACTTTTCCTTACTGTAAACAAATCCTAGGGAAAAGACCATAACCAGGCACGCATTAGTTCACCTCTCAAAACTATCTGACTTCTCTACCATGTTTGTGGCACTCTGCCCAAAGTTCAGACATACATCTTTACAGATGGGTCATAAATAGTTAGCTTCATCCAAAAAAAGGCTGTAAACTTTCTAAACCCCACACTACACCCCACTACAGTTTATCATGATGACAGACACACACACACACACACACACACACACACACACACACACACACACACACACACACACACACACACACACACACACACACACACACACACACACACACTGTGAAAACAATACCATGTCGCTGTTGTGGCTGGTAAAAATAGTTTCTTGATAGGTAGACATGGGTAAAAACTACATGTAAAAAAACATCCAGTATAACAAGATCCTTCATATGAAATGAAATGAAAAGATAGATGATACACTTATAGAAAGGAGACTGCACTGCAAGTTAGACGTGATGAGAATTTAAGTGTAATATAAGCTCTGTCTCACATTACACTCACAAAGCATTTGTTAAAAGTGGTCTCAAAAGGTCACCGCCTTGGCACAGAGTTCGGGAAAGGAATCGTCTCCATGCTGGTCTGTAAGGCAACAGTTTGTTAAGAGCAGCTTTAGCAACCAAACCTCATCTCTGTCCAGTAATCCTAAGGTCAGTCATGTGTGTCCTGTCAGTTTGATCTCCTCTGGCAAATTAGCTGACACCACTACCTTGGATATAACACTCACCCGCCCCCCCCAGCCCCACTGCCATGTTACACTACGTCCGGTAGATATCGAACACTTAATAAAACACACGCTCTTGGGCTCAAATGTCACCGTTCTAAGCAGGGCTCTGTCAATACCTCCCTGACCTTTCTCTGTGTTTAACTATGTACGATATCAGGCTTGGTGCTACAGCAGAATGGAAGGCATACAGAGGAGGCGTGCTGTGCAGGAAGGGGTGGTGGGAAGGTTTACAATGGAGACATGAAGCAGTGAAAGCTAGCATGGCCTGGGGAGAGATATAAGAGCTGAAATAGCAAGTCAATCTCAGCATCAGATAGTCCAATTAGAGGGCATTCAATTATTAAATCAGAGTCTGTTACAGTCATCAATGTAGAACAGATGTTTTACCTGTCAATGTGTTTGACCTATCAATGCAATATCTCCTCTCTATTTTACACCTAGTGCCGTCAATGCATCACCGTTGGTAGCACTTCAGAGCAAATTAATAGCAAACTAAATTCCTGTTTCTTTTCATTTTTAAGCAGAGTTTAAGCAGAAAATCCATTTCCAGAGAATCCAATTATCTGAAATGAAAGATGATTGACCGCTTCCACCTATTTTCATGCTGCAGAAATGAAATACAAAATGGAATAGGCTGAACTGAGTAAAAGCTTTATCTTTTCCTCTTTGAGAGTTCAACTAGGTCTCACTCCGCTTCTTTTTTCTGTCTCTCTTTTTATTGCGGTTGGCTTGGCAACAGGCTCCTGTCAGTCAGAATAACTTTATTCTTGCACAAAAAGAATGAACAGGAAACTTGTCCAGGTGGCACAGGTCATACTGACAACTAGTATAAGTACATCCTGACATTTGGGCTGTTTCAAGTCATATTATCACTTTGTTTTTGATCGGTTATGTGCTTTGTCTTCAGCATGGCATTTGCACAGCTGTGTTAATTTAATAAAATGTGATAATAAAACTACATTGGAGGTCAAATACCTATCTCATCATTGCTTTGTTTGTCTCAGGGTGCTAACACTTGAGTGATACATGACGCCTCTGTAAAGGGAATCGTCTGTTGTCTGTTCACAGAGCCATGGATTTTGAGAAAGGCAGACATTATTGAGTTGTGTATCTACAGAAGGTAGAGAAAGAAAAATTAACATGGCATAAGAAATAACTTTTACTTTGACCACAGGAAACACTGTACAAAGGGGGCAATGTAAGGTTGCAGCATTCTTATTCTGCCCCCCCCCCCCACCCGGTGTCAGCCATGAATGTATAATAACAACAAGATACAGCGTTCAGGACGGAGCCCCATTTATTTCTATGAGAGTTGCTCAGTGGCGCATAAAGCCATCATGGAGCCAAAAATTACCTAGATGATCGGCACGGCTGCCCACAGAGCAGGCCACTACAGACCTCCGCCGGCCGAGCTGGCTAATTCCTGTTTAGCGCTCCACTAAATTGAATGGGGATTAAAAGATTTAATGATGCGGCTCTTCTAGACTTTCCAAATGTTATCGGACAGAATGGATCAAATTCTGATCGTGAAATGATTCATTTCGCGGGGCTTGTCACGCTAAAAAAAAATGAATTAACAGTGTATGCTATTCATACCCTGGTGCAATTAGAAGTGCTATTTGTACCCCTGGTAACAATTAGCAGTGTATGCTATTTGTACCCCGGTGCAATTAGAAATTAATGCTATTCGTACCCCGGTGCACACAGCAATGTGTCCTATTAATACCCTGTCTGGTACAAATATCAATGTATGCTATTTGCACCCCTGTGCATTTACATTGGTATATATTTACACACAGTTATCCATACGACTCATGTATTACACCTTTTTGGAATTATCGTTGCAGTGTCCAATATGGTTACCCTAACCATAACCAATCCCACTAACCTAACCCAACCAGAGCAGGCAACGAGTACTAGCCATTCAGGGATGAGTCCCATAATGAATATTCATGAGTATTCCCCTACCACCCTGACTTGCGCAATGGCATGCAAATTATCCAATCCAAAATGAAAAAAACAAGATATACTCACTGGGGACTCCAACCCAGGAGTCCCAGACCACAGCTCAGTGCTCTAACCACTCACCTAGCAGTTCATGTGAAGTGGAGGACGACGGTTTACTACATGGTGTCTTCAAGCCTCGGTTGCTAGGTAACCGTACTGTATACAAAAAGTAGGTATCCTACTAACGGTGAACAAAAAACGGTTGTATGCTTTCACTGAAGACACAAAGCACAACTGTAGTATCCATTTTCTGCTAGAAATTCAATTGTAAACTTTAGAGACAAAACGTTCTTAATATGCCAGTTTTTGCTGTCAAGGAAGATGAACGTCGGCCATGATTTTGGTGCACGCGAGCAATGTGTTTTTGTTGTTACGTCACAGGGTGTAAATAGCTCAGCTGTGTGGCCGAGGCTATTCGTACCGGGGGTGCAAATAGACACTCCGAAAAAAAAATTATCCACTGATTTACAGACGTCTCTTTCGCCATGTAAGGGTAGAAGTATTTTTAGGCGTGATAGGCCGAAATGTAATGTATATATTGTGAATTTGATAGCACAATTGTGAAAGGATTTAGGCATGGCTCTTTATTTTCTTTCTCAGCTGACGCCAGGAGTGCTCTGTATTGGCCTTCTTTAACACTTCTTTAATAGAGTTTTTCTGAGTTCAGCATGGCTTACAGACTGTTCCACCTTTCACGTAAAATAATTTCCCATTTTTAACAGATGCACCTGCAGTGGCTTTGAAAACTCAACAGGGCCAATTCCCAGAGTTCTATATGGAGCATATGCTGCTAAATGCCACTCGAACTAATGTGACCTTTGTTAATAACACTGCTGTCAATTATGATAACTTACTTACTTACTTAAAGTCAAAGAAAGTTTTGCTACTTTATTACTCTGCCTTTATCTGCATTTAGGTTCAATCTCCTGTTTCCAGCATTAGTGAACTGTGACCAAATAATCATCAAGCATTTTGAAAGCCCCCTGATAGTCAATGATTAACAGGACTGTAAAAAGCGTTTCTACCAAAACACTTAAGCTAAAGCCTTATATTGTAGTTGAGCCAATTGAGTCAGAGCTGCTCCACTGCTACGACCCAGGCTTCCGTTACAAACGCTTTGATTGGAAGTAGTAAGTGAGATAACAAGATGAAGTGTTTCCAAAGGTTCATCATGTTTTAAGAGAACAAAAACTATTGTCCTCACCTACAACTCTGTCTCTGTCTTTCTTGGTAGCATCATTAAGATAGTGGAGATTATTGCAGTGTGGGATTAATGGACACCCTCCACTGTAGAACAAAGCTGGTCCAGGCACACAGGATCCCAGGTAATGAAGGAGCAGCATGAGTTATGGCTTCATGCGGGGCCAGGCAGATACATTTGGAGTGCAGAATTGGTCACTGCTGACTTATCACCCCTGTGGAGATGACTGAATTCTCCAGAATATGTGCTGCTTTAGCACAGTGACATCTTTCAGCCCAGGACATAAACTGTGCTTATAATTTTACCTTTACAGGAATAGCTTGATGTTTTGGGAAACATGCTTTGCTTCCTTGTGAGCATTAGATGAGATTGTAAACTATAGTTTACAATGGAAGTTAGCCTTGCTCTGTTGAATGTAAAAAAAGAAGAAACAAAATCCTCTTACCAGCACCTCGTACACTCACTAATTAACACTATGTGAAGAGAGAACCAGGCTAGCTGTTTCCCCCTGCTTCCAGTCTTTATGCTAAGCTAAGCAAAGCTAAGTGTGTGCTCGCTGTAGCCACATATTTGGGGCGGAAACATGAATCTTCTCATCTCTCTGCAAGAAAGCGAATAAGCAATTTTCCTCAAAATAAACTATAACCATGATGTGTTTGCTTTAAAAAAAGTGTATGGTATTTCATATAGTTCATTTAGATAGATTTTTATTAAATGTTTTGACTTGACAGAGTACAAGAAAAAAGTAATATGGAGAGGTGAAAAGGGTCCCTGGCAATAAAGCTGGGACACGGTGGCCATATGCAATCCCAGACTGTTTTATTCTTGTTTTTACGCCTTAGCCCTTCAGCACTCTGTTTTCTCTGTGGACTTTCATATGTGTTAGATCTGTGTGGCCCTGTGATGGACTGATGACCTGTTCACACTGACTCCCTGCCTTCCACCCAGTGCATGCTGATAAAAGGAATAAAGTGTGAAGAGAAAATGTTTTCTTTTGCTGTAACTGTGAAGATATAAAGCATTGTCTTTGTGTGACAGGGGTCAATAATATAGCCCAAGGCTAAACCTAGAAAATGGTCTGACAACTACTCCAGTGTTTCTCAACTGGATTACATTTTAACATTCTCATACAAGGTTTAAATGGCTGATTCCTGAGTGATTTTGGATTATGGATTATTAGGATTACTGCTTGTACTTTTGTGACACAACCAACCCTCTCTGATAATTTGGATGTCTCAAAAGTGATTCATAAAACCATATAAATCCAGGATGGGGGAGTTCATTACCAAAGGAACTCATTTACCTAACTCTTTACTTGTAATAGCTGTTGAGCAAGACATCTTTGTTTGTCTGACAGTTTGGGTGGGTGCTAAATGTTGTATTTAACACCCCCACAGGAGTGTTTTCATAGGCCTTCACTGGACTGGAGACATATCTCACATTCACACATTAACTTTAACACTTAACACATTAACTATTCCACTGTGTGACTCACTCTGTCATTTCAAAAATAGCATGACATTGCAGTACTGCACATTGCTGCAGCTCCTCTTTTCACCCTGTGTGTTGAGCTCTCTGTTTTAGCTACAGAGTGAGACATCTCACTTCTGTTCCATCTTTGTTGGGAGTCGCACATGCGCAGTAAGTACTGCTAGCTAGTCAGTTGCAGAGCATAAGGGCGTGCCATGCTAGCAGCTAGGCGAGCATTATAACGTTTGTTTCAAAGTGACCCACGTCCGTCACGGAAGTAAAGGCTGGACTACAATAGAGCTGTTTGGAGCAGTTTGTGAACAGTGTTTTCTCTGGAAGATGGTAAGTCCCTTTGGGGGGGGACTTTGGGCTTTTTCACTTTGTTAACCTATAACATGCACAAAAAGATATATAACACAATAAAGGAAAGGGGAAAAGCCAAAAAGCCTAATATGAGCACTTTAAATTGAAGAAAACAGGTCAGTGTAGTTCTACTGAACTGATGAGAACTGATACGTATTCCCCTCAGGTAAGCCCACCAGGAAGTCCCTTTAGCAGTAGAGGGCACCGCCGTGTCACGTAATATGACACAAATGAATTAATGAACTGCTTAATTAGATGCCATATACTGCTCACATTCGCGGGGGTGTATTCACGGTCTGGCACTCATGAGACACCTGACAGACTGTGTCTTGCTATAACAAGCCCAGAGGAGATGGAGCGTGACTGGCTGTGACACTGTAATGTGGTGGTATGCCAAAGGTTGTGCCCTCTCTGTCCTTGCCTGCATCACACATGTAGACCAAAGGAGCCTCTTCCTGTAACATGTGGCTTGGCACAATACTCGGGTCATTGGTTTTATTTGAGCAGCCCCATGTTATTTTGTCCTGTATTTTGCCCTTGTTTCGATTAAACAGGCATTTTTAATGCTGGTGTTTATTTTCCATAGTTTTGTTTGAGGTAATTGTACATGTGGTTTGTCCCATTTGTTTGAGATGTACTTTGGATGCATTTTGAGCGCCATGTCTTGTTTCTTCCTAATACACTGCACTGGGATCATGACCTCTTTAAAATATAAAGTGCCCTGTCACTACAACCCCCCTGTGCCCAATAGTCCCCTTAAAATCAAGGGCAGAATCAATGCTGTTAGCCAGCTTCTCATTCTTAGGTTTTTATAAGCTTGTTTTGTAAGTTAGCCAAACTAAATTGAAACAATTAGCTGTTATCTGGTAAATCTACATCGCAATTGTCAGTCTGTACGCTCTGCCAAAGATATTTTTAGGGAGTGAAATGCCACAATGTATAGTTTTTACATTTAATCTGTCAGGTAGGATTGCATGCTTTTCACAAAACCCAACAGACTGATGAGTGTGTCAGCCAGTACACAACAACGGAGATCATCCCTGTGTTCCTAGGGTCCTATGTTCCCAGGGCACGTGTGTCTCTTGATATAAACTAATATTGTAAGTGACTGGTAAGCACTATCTTCGCAGTTCAAATAGAACAAGAATGAAGGAAGATGGATGTTTGAAATGCAGCAAACTGTTCAGCCACTATGGATCTATAAATGTCAAGAAACATGTCTAGCCCGCAAATTGAAGGGCATATTGACGAGTATAACATCAGTAGGCTATAAGCTGTTAGAGATTTCAACATATTGACCAAAGAAAACATACATTTAACAATTGACCAAGGGAAAAAAACATTACTGATAACAAAACCATTTGAAAGGTGTCCTTAATGTGCAGCTGAACATAGGCACATGGGAGAAGTTAGCCTTCAGGGTTTTCTGCCAGAAAGGGTCTATATTAACCCAAACCATGATCTTTTCCTAAACCTAACCCTGCAGTTGTGTTGCCTAAACCTAACCAGAGTTCTGACAGAAAGTCCTGAAGGCTAACTTCTGCCATGTCCTCGTCGGCACTTGACGCTGGAAGCAGATACATTGACATATGATCTATCTTAATTAATCACTGATTCATTGCACCACCCAGCGAGCACACCAAGTGACCCAAATCAAACGCACCCACAGTGTTGCAATACTGAGTTGAATGCTGGGTCTGGGTAAATGCTAAAATGCTCATGATGGCTCCTCCAGTGATGACTTCTATGCAAACTTTGAGCAGCGCAGTGGGACAGAGAGGCTGAGTGGACTGGTTATTGTGGGACAGAGAGGCTGAGTGGACTGGTTATTGTGGGACAGAGAGGCTGAGTGGACAGGTTATTGTGGGACAGAGAGGCTGAGTGGACTGGTTATTATGGGACAGAGAGACTGAGTGGACTGGTTATTGTGGGACAGAGAGGCTGAGGGGACTGGTTATTATGGGACAGAGAGACTGAGTGGACTGGTCATTGTGGGACAGAGAGGCTGGGAGGGACTGGTTATAGTGTGACCGAGAGGCTGAGTGGACTGGTCATAGTTGGAAAGAGAGACAGAGTGGACTGGTTATATTGGGATAGAGAGACTGAGTGGACTGGTTATAGTGGGATAGAGAGACTGAGTGGACTGGTTATAGTGGGATAGAAAGGCTGAGTGGACTTGTTATAGGTATTAATTTATATAAGTAAAATAAATGTAAAATATTTAAGTCCGGATGAAAGGGCAACACTTTATTACTTTATTTTTCATCTAGAACATGTTATTATTTCTTATAACAGCGGCTGCACTTGATATTCAGAACATTAATATAGCAGTAAATAACGGTTTTCCATGTAAAGATATAGTGGAGTAATGGCGTCCTGAGCAGAGAATGAAGTCCAACTCCCTCTGTGTGTGTTGTAATGCAAATTTCTCTGTTCTTTGTTTTGATAGCTGGCCAGCTGACATGACTGCCTTGTGCGTATCTGACACCGAGGGCCGTGACAAAGCATTTGTATTTGACAGTTGGGGTACGGTCTGTGAAAGCCGCATGGAGTCAATCCCAGACCACTATTTTTTCTGAATATCAAGTACAGTCCCTTTAAACATTCTAATTTCTTAAGTGTAATAAAATATGAAATATTTATAATATCAATTATTGTATTATATTTATATTGAAACATTTAAATATATATAAACTCACTCTAATTCTCTCTTTTAGCATGCATTCAAAAACCCTGTTGAAACAGCCTCTATAAATAATCCAAGAGTGACTTAACTGTCATTTCCTGGCTTAAGATGTGCTATGGATAGGGAGCAGCTGTGGATGCCTAGGTGTATTATATTGATGAATTTCCAATATTCACCAAACTGCCCCCCAATCTAACCTCTAAGTGGTTATTTAAGCTTCATGAGATGAGACTAAAATTGGATTTGACATTTCCCATGTCAGTGTACTAGCATTTCACTGGCAGCCCAAACTGATTTGTGAGGTCCGTTCTCCGTTCATTCTCCTTGAATAAGCCATCTGCAAATGACAAGTTGTTGAATAAATTAAATGCTGATTAGACCGTCCCACTGTTGCCATGTGAATATGAAAGACTTGCATTGCTTTCTACCTCATTACTCTGTCACATTCCACTATTGATTATTTCCACATGGGATATCTTACTGTATTCAAGATGGTGAAATCCTGACATTTCAAAAAAATTATACATTTAGCAAGCAGGTGCAAATGAGTTTTTCTTTTTTTCGGAAGAGAAAAGGCTTGTTTCCAGTTATTTCCAAGTAATTGCTGCGTTTCTACCAAGTCTTATGCAAATTAAGGATGACAGATGTGTAGCTGATAATTACTTGCCATAGAATTCATGCCATGAGTGAACTACAAAGGATGTGCTTAGTCAAACATAGGACGTAATATTGTCTCTGACGGCTTACACAATGATCTATGGTGAGCAACAGTCACCACTTTGGAGCCTGAAGGCCCGTTCACATAGGACGCGGCATGCGCTGCGCTCGCCGCTAGGTTGTCCTTTTCCCAAAATAACTTTCGTTGTGCTTGCCGCGGGGCTCAGCGGGCTCAGCGCAGAAGAGGCAGAGTTACGAAATTTACGTCATACATGCGACAATATTTAAATCACGTCACGTCTGCGTCCGGTGTTGACATCAGATGTGCGTTACATGCGACATTGTGTATACACCTGTGATTTGGTGGCGAAGAGGTTTCTTTCTGTCAACCAAAAGAAAGCCTTGGCAGTTGCCCTGATTGAGAGGAGGAGAAGACGGAGGAAGGCAGCCGCAGCAACAAGGGTGTGGGTGCACGAGACCCTCAGGTCCAGACAGCAGTTGGGGGAATTCCGGCTGGTGAAGGAGCTCCGCACTTTGACCGGTTCCAGGGCTACTTTTGGCTCAACAGGGAGCAATTTGACAGTCTGCTGACGAGAGTCGGTTCTACGATTTCCCGGATACGAACAACATTCCGATAGTCCAGTTCTACAATGTTTGTGTTGGGTTGTCTCTCTGTTGCCTCCTCTCCTTTATGTACCCGTCCTTAGGTTCTTCCACCTTTTCTTACACTCCTCTAAATAGAAAAAAATAAATAAATGTCTTCTTTTAAAACAAACATGTTCACATAATGTATAGTAACTGATGTGTATGTGGGAGCATATCTGTAAATGAATGAATGAAGGGTAGGGGAGAGCCGGGACAGTTGAAACACTTTTTAATTAAACGTAATTTACAAAGCGATCGTATCGCACTGAAAGCTAATATTTTGTCACTAGCAACCTCCACCTGTCATCTGTCAAATACAGCTGCATCTTCAGCTTTGAACAAAACCGTTCAGGAATTATTACAGCAACAGTGGGGCGTGCGTAATGTTTCATAGATTGTTGCTGGGCTTTACGTCTTCGTGAATGTCTGTTAACAACTCATCGCCGTCATCATGAAGCGCGTATGAAGCGGTTATTGAAATATCATGCACTGTGGATGATTCTGCCATTTTTTTATAGCTAGAACAGTAGGTGTTCCCATTGATATGTTTATTATGTATGTCTATTGTGGAAAATGTCGTTTTTTACGTGGGTTATGGACACTGCACTCACTCCAAATAATTATTTGGAGTGCAGTGCCCATAACCCACATAACCCGCATGTAGTCAAACCTTTAAATGAAAAACACTCATTAATAATCGAAAAAATGTTCCGCTAATGAAGTTTACTTTCGACCATCAAAACTGGTTTATCGCCTGTAACTCCGTGATAAAAGGAAATAACAGGAAGATATTTGGCTGATAGAAGGAGGTTACCATGCTCTATGTGTTGACCTGAGGAAGTCTGTCTATCATCATTGCACTCGGAGAAAACTGGAATCCCGGCTCTCCCATCATGTTAATGTTGGTTCTGGGGTAAAAGTGTTAGTAAATGTATTTGTTGACATCAGCCTGCCCAGGGACTACACTGGAAACCTGGTAAAATGCATCTCTCCTGTCTAAGGTTAATGTATATTGTACATTGTCCCTGTTTAAAAATAAATAAATGAGGAAAATGAAGATGAAGACGTGTGGATTATTTTAATTTCTAAATAAGATGGTGCATTTTAAAACTACGTGTCATTGCATTTTACATAGGCCTACATAAGAGGTCTGCAGTCATTGCAGTCGGGTATAATAAATCTAAGATATGAGCCTAAATTCATCCATTCATCATCATCCATTCATACTCTGGAAAACACTTTAATAGCCTACATATGTAGTACAATTAATTCCTCCAAAACTGGAGTTTACGTACGCTTGTTAATGGGTAATTATTCTGTGTGAAGGCATATAACCTACTAAAACGAACATGACGTGTCAATCAGTCCAAACATATTTTACATAATGTAAACATACAAATACAAATATATCTTACAAGTACCTGTATGGAGCCATATATAGGCTAATCAACTTGGTATTTGGTTTTTGCAGCTCACAACAGTAGGCTACAGTTCTTCTCCATTGCTTTGGCGCATTTCTCAGATCAGTAATGCTTATACTTAACATATATGGAATAGTGCTCACGTGCATTGTTCATTAGACTATACTTACAGTGAACTGTTAAATATGGACAACAACACAAAGCAGTTTCACTATCTTGGAATAAACAATGGCAAATATATGGACTTGTCAGCTTGATTATGTCATTGGTATAAATAGGCTACTTGCTGTTCCGTTTGTGGATCCACGTGCATTCTGTGTTGTTTTTGGTTTTTGAAAGCATAGGGTGCTTGTGACATATGTCACAGCGCACCGCGGCTGCTCTTGCGCTTGCCGCGGTCAAAGTTGAACCATGTTGAACTTTGACCGCGGCACGCGCAAGAGCAGCCGCTGTGCGCTGTGACGTGCTGTCACGTGTCTGAAAAAAACTAAATCAACATGTTTAACCTTGGCCGCGGCACGCGCGAGAACGGCAAGCCGGAAAATGCCGCTTGCGCTGCGCTTTGTTCAGCGCAGCGGCAGATCAGCTGTTGTGCGCGCAAGCCATACACAATAATGGGTTTCATAGCGCAGCGCAGCGCATGCCGCGTCCTATGTGAACGGGCCTTTAGTGTTCTACAAAGGCTCCAGGTTCAATCCCATTGGAAACTGTTTTCTCCATTGCCATTTTGTCTTATTTATTTGACTTTGATCCATATACATTTATAATGAGCCTTCCCTTGTTTTTTAATTCAGTGAAATTAAAAACTTTTATTTATCTACAACCCCAAATCAGTAAAAGTTGGGACAGTATGGAAAACACAAATAAAAAAAGAAAGTAGTGATTTCTAAATGTATTTTGACTTGTATTTCATTGCAGACAATACAACAGCACATAATTTAATGTGCTCCTCATGATTTGTATTGGTTTTTTTTTTCCAAAAAACTAAATTCTTATTTTGTTTCTTGCAACACATTTAAAAAAAAAGTTGGAACAGTAAAGCATTTACCACTTTGTAATGTTGCCATTCCTTTTCACAACACTTAAAAGACGTTTAGGGACTGAAGACACCAAGTGATGAAGTGTTTCAGGTGTAATTTTGTCCCATTCTTGCTGCAAACAAGTCTTAAGGTGGGCAACAGTACGGGGTGGTCGTTGTCGCATTTTGCGCTTCAAAATGCGCCACACATTCTCTATTGGAGACAGGTCGGGACTGCAGGCAGGCCAGTCAAGTACCCGTATCCTCTTCCTCCACAGCCAGGACTTTGTAATGTGTGCAGAATGTGGTTTTGCATTATCTTGTTGAAATATGCATGGACGTCCCTTGAAGGCAGCATATTGTGCTCCAAAATCTCTATGTACTTTTCAGCAGTAATGGTGCCATCACAAAAGTGCAAGTTACCTTTGCCAAGGGCAATGACACAACCCCATACCATGACAGACCCTGGCTTTTGGACTTGTTGCTGGTAACAGTCTGGATGATCCTTTTCTTCTTTGGTCCGGAGCACACGGCATCCATTTCTTCCAAAAAAATACTGATTCATCTGACCACAGTACACGTTTCCACTGTGTGATGTTCCATCCCAGATGCCTCCGAGCCCAGAGAAGTCGACGGCGCTTCTGGACACTGTTAACATAGGGCTTCCTTTTGACACAGTACAGTTTTAACTGGCATTTATGGCTGTAACTACATATTGTGGTACTTTACAAAGGTTTGCCAAAGTAGTCCTGAGGCCATGTGGTGATATCGCTTATAGATGAATGACGATTCTTGATGCAGTGCCACCTGAGGGATCGGAGATCACGGTTGTTCAGCTTAGGCTTGCGCCCTTGTCCTTTACGCACTGAAAGTCCTCCTCATTCCTTGAATCTTTTAATTGTTATGCACTGTTGAAGGTGAAATAAGCAAATGTCTTCCTATCTTTCTTTGAGGAACATTGTTTTTAAACATTTCAATAATTTCCTCACATATTTGTTGGCAAACTGGCGATCCTCGGCCCATCTTTGCTCCTAAAGGACTAGACCTTTCTTGGATGCTGCTTTTGTACCAAATCATAATTACAATCACCTGTTGACATCACCTGTTTCAAATCACATCATTATTTAACCAATTTACCTGATTACTAGCCCTAAATTGCTCCTGTCCCAACCTTTTTTAGAATGTGTTGCAGGTCTGAATGACAGGAAAGGATGTATATTTACAAATGAAATTAAGTTGACCAGACAAAACATGAAATATTTTGTGTTCACATTGTCTGCAATGAAATACAAGTCAAAGTACATTTAGAAATCACTACTTTCTTTTTTTATTTGTGTTTTCCATACTGTCCCAACTTTTTCTGATTTGGGGTTGTAGAATATGTTGTATGACAATAGAATTCTTTGAAGGACCTTGGATGTGCGAATAGATAATTATGTGAATGTACAACAATGTACAGTGTTGACATTTAGCATTGTCATTGTCACTCCCTTCAGAGATCAGCTCAGCACAGCAGGGAGTGGGGGTGACAATACCAACACCCCACAAGAAGCACAAGAGTTCCAAATAACAAGTAGATCCGACCAGACAATCTGATTGGTCAACTAGACATTTAGAACGTGCTCAAATCAGCATAACAGCACACCCAGAGCCGTTTGAGCAAACCAGGCTCATCACTAAAAATATGACTCCTCCATTTCCATGTCAACATTACAGAGTCAAATCAACAGGTGTTTTTGAAACATTTGTGTTCATAAAATAAATCAGGAACCACAGTGAAACACACAGAAACTCTCCAACATATTTATATAAAATGATTCATCAGGGTAAACGACTACATTTTTCTTACTGGAAATGTTTAGATCATATCAGCTGTGTCGGTGTGTGAAAAAATAGCCTGCTACATCAGAATTTTGCGGGCGTACCGTAGCTAAATCTGTCGATGGAATTTTTGTTTTTAATAGATGACTTAGTTACAACATGATTGAGCTAGCAAAGCAGTTTTGTGTTATATGCATATTGTTTATATTCAGTTTGGAGGGACCAGAAATTGTCTTTGTTGCTTGAATTTCGCGGACATATAGTTGCTAAATCTATCCATGGAAAAAAAGGCAGACCATAGTTATCATAGCACTAGAGGGAACACAACTCTGTACGAGAGAGGAAGGGCTTCTGTCTGTTACATGCTCACTAATTCACATTACACACAGAATGTCATGCAGTGCCTTGCATCGATTGTGTGCAGAGGCTAATGGTTTGGTGTTTGTTGGTGATGAGTGTCTGTTGTGTTTGAATCACCTGTGATAATCATCAGTGTTGTCACTCCTTACTACCTGCACCTATGTATGTTACACAAAGGGACAGATGAAGCAGGACCTTTGTCAGTCTATAATCAACACTGTAGGTTTTGTAATGGTGGTGTTGACCTTGGCCCCAATTACACTTTCAAGGGCCTTGTACACAGGGGCGCCGCCAGGAATTTTGGGCCCCATGACAAAAAATCAAATTGGGCCCCCCACATCTCTAGGACCTAACTGTCCCATCAAAAGCTTTACATACGTCTTCTTGTAGTTCAATACTAGTACTAGCACAATATTTACTGCTGGTGATTTGTACATGCATGCAAGTCTAGTATGCAGTTCACTATTTGATGCAAGATTAAAAGCAACCATAAAAAATTTGATGAAGGCCATCTTTTACAGTCTCATTGTATTTTTATTGTGAAATTTGCCAAAATGGAAAATTGTCTTAACAAATATTATTATTATTATTATTATTATTATTATTATTATTATTATTATTATTATTATTATTATTATTATTATTAATGAAAGATAAAAAAAGAAAAACAAACAAACTTAAAAATATAAATATATATTAACTGCCCTTCATGATGGGAATAATAAAGTCTGTATCTATAGATGTCATTCCATAATTAAATATAAATGAACGTATCAAACTGGATTATTTTAATATTGTCTGTATCTTACATGCAGGCTCAGGTAAGCTACTCACTGTTTCCAACTGTCCAGCATCAGTACAGACAGTAGGTTGTTGTTTTTAAATTTTATTTCATGAAGATCATTATTTGAGAAAATAATTGTTATTAATGTGTTTGAATTTCTGTCATTAATACATATTTCATTTTCTTTTTTGTAATAGTAAAAAGAGCAAGAGACCCACAGACTCCCTGCAATGATGCTAACTGGCATGTCATTGAACCCAATGTTGCTCACCTTAATTCACTGGGACAGGGAGGGGCACAGTTGGGGGGAGACTGGGGTGCTGCTGACTCATCTGTTGTTAAGTCTGCTAAAAGGTACAGGGACAATGATTTAATATGAATATCTTGCTAAACGTTTCCCTGCACTGATTAAATGGTGATTAAATGTAGGCTAACACTAGTCTGTAGCTAGCTAGCTTATTTCACTATGGACATTAAGCCAACAGGTTAATACCACTCACAGACTACAGGCTACCCACCTTTCTTGGTGAAAAACTGGGTTACAGTTTGACACCCTTTCCTTTGTCTTTCCTCTCTCTCTTTTCTCTCTTTCCTTTTTTGAAAACCAGATTTTAATTTAACGTTACTTGGCAACATTGTGGTCACTGTAGTTCTGGTGCATCTACTGACTTTAACCAAAGAATTTCTAATATAGGAAGATGTTCCACTCCCTCGTTACTTCTGGGTTCTGAGTTCCACTAGATGGCGCTCACAGGCCAGTGCAGAATGAATGGGACTCTATGGAGCTATACCCCTAAAAACCCACTTTTCTCAGGATATAATTTGTCTAGTAATTTGAATGTTGCATTCGAAAGGGGAGGAAAAGAAAATACACACTGCTGGGTGTTAGACTTTTGTGTTCTAAAAAGCCTTTTAAAATGTCAATGACGTCATACACATATACGGCCAGAGATACTGGTTTACGGCGAGCTCTGAGTCGCTTCCTTTTTTCTCTCGAGGCATCGACAACACAGCTGACAGGTTAGACTCTCCCTGTCAATACACATGCTAGAAAGAGGTTTGCAAATGTTTTAACGACCACGCCGAAATATTCACTCTGACATTCTGGCTCCGCTTCGGATGCCGTCAAGCGGGATCTCCGATCGTAATCAGTCCTTCACTGACCAATCAGCATTCATTAGCAGGATGCTAGCGTGGTATGGGCAATGACTCAACCTAGTGCTGGGCGGTATGACCAAAAATTCATATCACATTTTTTTCAAAATTATGCCGGTTTTCCGTTTTTTGACATTTTTTTTTTTCATGCATATTCAGATGTTCAATGCATTTTCTACTCGTTGAGAGAGGAATTACTGCAGTAAATTGACTTAATTGACTCATTACTCACCACTGTATTAAGCGGGACCATGTCTTTAGCTAGGTGGTTGGTGATGGAGTTTGTAATCTCGATTCACCGTTTGCTTTTTCTGTCATAGCAAGTCCCTCTAGCAAACGCGTCTTTAAGTGACATTTGGCTCGACTTTTCTTTTGCTTTCCCCGTGTTACCTGCTGATGTGGAGGGCGCTGAGCCTGCTGACTTTAATTTCATACATTCTTGATATTCCAAGACGTGTTTGCAGCTGAGGTGGTGGAGCAAATTGCTCGTGTTGCCGCCTTTCGCAACTATTTTAGCCCGACAGCACTTGCATAAAACGATTGTTTGGTCAACGTCGGATTTTTGGAAACCAAAAAAACTCCAAACAACAGACCCGGCGGCTCCTTTTTTTTGGCACAAGTTCGTTTCTACTACTTCTGCAGCATCCATCTTCCGTGTGACGTCCGTCTGGTGCACTGCTGTTTACCGTCGCTGCTTAGAAGTGCAGCATTTTAAAGGGTCCGTCTAAAACAGTGTCGCGCGGCGCAGTGCGAACGTTCGTTCCGGACGTTGTGTTATTAAACACACCGGTATGGCGGTATATTAAAAATTAAAATCGTGACGAAAATATACACCGGTTTTCGGTATGAACCGGTATACCGCCCATTACTAACTCAACCTGTAACAAATCAAAAGGGCATAAGTACTCGTTCATTCAACTTTTGACCTATAATCCATGTTGAACTTGCAAAAACTACAATCAAATCTGAGATTTCTCAACGACAATTAGGCGAAAGAGACAAATTTAGCCGTCTAGCTCCATAGGGTCCCATTCATTTTGCACTGGACCGTGATCACCCCCAGTGGAACTCTGGTGGAACTGCAACCAAAGTCGGTACAATGGGGCTTTGCTTTAACTAAACACCGTCACTAGTGCGCTAAGGCAGGACCAAACCATTTCATGCAGATACAGGGGGGTGGTCGGTCAATATGGATGTTTATTTTTTGGTCAGTGGGGATAATTAACATTTACTGCCAAAAACAAGTAAAAACAAAGAGATCATTAATTATTATTATATTCGAAATATATATATATATATATGCTGAATGATGATGGTTTAATAATTTATATTAGTTTTTACCTATTGTTTGGGGCCCCTGTCAGTCATGGGCCCTTGGAATTGTCCTAACTTTTCCCCCCTATATGGCACCCCTGCTTGCACAACATTCAGAAGATTTTTCCTAGACTTTAATTTACACTTATAACCACGTATATGCTTCCTGTTGGCCAGATCACCAATATGATTACTATCAGATTTTTTTTTTAACAGATAACTTAGTTACAACACGATTGAGCTAGCAAAGCAGTTTTGTGTTATATTCAGTTTGAAGGGACTAGAAATCATCCGTTACTTTTTAATTTTTGAGAGCGAATCGCCCCACAATATGAATACAGTTTGACTATAACCTTTATTTTGTTGGTAACCGTGGTCGTATAATCTCAATAATACACAAAAGGGTGTGATTTAACGTCATATTGTTGGCACTTCACTGTCACATCACTGTCACTGCCAATAATGACATTCTTCTCATGTAATATTGCTTAAATGATCACTCAGAATCATTTGTTTTCAATGGCCCCATTCCAAATGTTTTCCAATAGATAGATAGATAGATAGATAGATAATCTACTACCTATCTCATTTTTAGAATAAAAAGCTTCACACAAAGCGTTCACTTACTGCAGTCCTGAGTTCTCTAAAGGTTAGGGGCAAGGGCACCTCGGGGAATAAGAGGCCCTGTGTCATATCTCATCAGAGAAGCCGAAAGCTTAAACTGTCTGAGTAGTTCATTTTGAGCGGGGAGTTCCATCGCACATTGACTGCCTTTTTCCCAGCCATCCTCTGTTTTAGTACACACAGATCCTTTTGCCCTTCACGCCTGAGAAGAGAAAAAGTGCAAGTTAAGTCACAGTGATCATGTAGTCGAGTGCAACTTACTCCACTGAGGGTTCCCTCTCCCTCCATTTTAAAATGCTGTTAATGTAAATCAAGTGGGAGTGGGGGACTAAGTGCAAAGATGTGAGATGAATAGCAATACATACCATTTATAAAAACCCTCTCTTCTTTTTAACCCACTACACTGATGGTCATCTACAATCTGTGAACCAGACTTAATTCTTAAGCATCCAATTCATATAAATCTGTTACACCCACAGCGACTGTCTACTTTGAAGAAAATAGGCACATCTGTTGTGTTTGGAAGCCATCCTATCAGCAGTGTGAGAAACGGTGGATTTCTTGTTAGGTTATGCATTTTCTTCTGGTTTTACAGTGGAGTAAGCTTTATATGATGTTTGTTTGGCTATTGTGGCAGGATTTTTATGTATTTTGTAGTGTTGTCATGCTGATTGATATCAGTGTTACATGATATTTGAATACCATTTCTGTGTCTTATTTTTCTGCTAGCCTCTTCAGGTCTGGGTTGACTGGTTCTCAATAAGGTGTTTGCACGTCCACTCCCTGGACTGATCTGGCCTCTATCCCACTATCCTCACTTGCTGAGCCCTAGAATGCTCAGACCCTTGGCATGTGTGTCTGTTGGCTTAGTGTAAGTGAGTCCTTTTCCTCCAATAAGCTAGACCACTCTGTGCCATCAATGCATTTAATCTGCAGCTGAACTAAGACCACTGGTTAACTGTGCGTGGTTAAGCATGTGACCCACAATAAATGTTGCTGACATTGCATCTCACAGATTGTAATTCACATTACACACAGAATGGCATGCAGTGCCTTGCTTTGCGATTGTGTGCAGAGGCTAATGGTTTGGTGTTTCTTGGTGATGATTGTCTGTTGTCTGTTGCATCACCTGTGATAATCATCAGTATTGTCGCTCCTTACTACCTGCACCTATGTATGTTACACAAAGGGACAGATGAAGCAGAACCTTTGTCAGTCTATAACCAATAATGTAGGTTTTGTAATGGTGATGTTGACTTTGGCCCCATTTACACTTTCAAGGGCCTTGTACAACATTCAGAAGATTTTTACTAGACTTTAATTTACACTTATAACCACGTATATGCTTCTCTGTTGGCCAGATAACCAATCTGATTACTATCTCTTTTGGTAATCACAGGCTACAAATCAGAAGCTGTTTGTTAAGTGACAAAAATGCCAGAAAAAGAATAACTTCAGCAGGTTAGATACATTGATACAGTTATTGGTCTGATCACTGAGGGTGACAAAACGTCGTGGTGGCAAGTCTGATGACATGGTTGTGACAACAATGACCTCTCCCTCAACACAGATATGACCAATGAGATGAAGGGGAAGATCAGACTTTGTCAACCGCTGACAATCACCCAGAAGCCTCTAAAGTTGTATCATAGAGAGCATCTTGACCAGCTGGATCACTGTATGGGAACAGCACCACCAATAGTCCACAAACGCCTGCAGAGAATAAGGAAATCATCAGGACACCCTTAATATCGCTGCAGGACATCTACCACTGCAGAGAGAGCATGTATGCCACATTAACACACACTCGGGTGATTCTTGCGCAGTCTGCCGAAAAGCAAGTGTGTCCATACATGTTGAATAGGGTAGTGCTTTTAGACAAAACCACAGCTGTCTGCAGTTTAAAATTTAAGTTTGGAACCCTATGTCACTCTGCGATGGCCAATCTTGAACTGGCGATCAGACTTGTCAGTCTGTTGAAAGTAAACAGGAAACCTCACTGCGTCTATCTCTGCTACAAGAAAGTTAAAAAAAAAAACTACGAGGGTTAAAAACGAAACACAAGCACGTAACTGCCGAGGAGTTTGTGGAACAGCTTCCTTCAACAAGCTCCAGCAAAAAGCACAGTCCCTCCGTCTCTTTTCTATCTCGCATTCAAGTGCAGATGGGACTTTGCAGAGCTATTAATGATCTGATTGAAAACAATAATTGTGAAATATAAAGTCTACTTGTGCTACATTAGGGCAGGGCCGAGTGAGTCTCCCACACCATTGCACAACCGCTTAATGAATCGCCGGATCACTTGCTTAGGTCGAATATGCCTATATGCCCTCTGGCAGGATGTACAGAAGTGTGAAATGCAGATCACCTAGGCTCAGAGACAGCATTTATCCTAAGGCCATCAGACTGATCAACAAATCTAATCAACTGCCAAGACAGGACCAAGACACACACACGCGCAGACACACACACACACACACACACACACATACACACACACAGGATTGATTGACATTTTGATAGGTGGATGAAATAATCAATAATCATTAATGAGGAAACCATTAATTACATTCTCTAGACCTGCAGTTCGCTGCTGTGTCCCTATTATCAGGCTCCGTTTCAGAAAAGTACAATGGCCCTGGTATACCGTCGTACAAAACAGCTCAATTAAAGGTATAGTGGAGGATTTTCTTTTTCCGGGTGGATCATCAAGACTATTGGTCCTCCTAGTTGTCAATCATTCTGCTGATATGTTTACGTAAGGCCGTCGTACGTACTCGTCCCTAGGTAGTTTTCGCTTTCTGCGGCCTCGTCTCCCTCGGCCTCTAGGCACCCCCCCCCCCCCCTCCTGGATCTTGGTCGGGATGAACAGGGCACGGGCTCGTAGTCAATATCAGATCCACCAGATACATTTTTAGGTTTTCGCTAAAATTGCCGGCAAGAAAATTAAAAATTCACCTTGCTTCTCAGTGCTTCCATACATCTGTGAACAGGTGCTCTCGATCATTAGTTATTGCACTGGTTAAGGATCAGATAAACAATATGACAGTTTAGTGCGTGTGTTGAAATAGCTAGAGCTGTTTTATGGGACATGTAGCATGACAGGCCATTTCAGTCAAATGGCAGTGTAAGGTAAACTGCCATTATCACAGCGGAGCTTACTTTCTAAGACCACTTGCTGACATAATTACATGTAGATGCATTAACACTACACAGACACATACACTGACTCAGTGTAAATCGGGTCTTTGTACTGATTAGTTAGTTTAACACTTTGAATGAAGGAAATGTGGCTTGTGGTTTGGTTTTAAAGCAAACCAGCTCCTACAAGGGGCCATTGGAAAGTGTCCTCTATTCCACGCATGAACACTTCCCAATCCATGAAATTGATGTCTGTGTTTACTGGCTCTTGCAACCTCATGCACATTGGTGTGTTTAAAATACAGTTTAGAAGTCAAGTCACTAATAGCACATGATAGTGGATAGCAGAGGGAATGTACTGTGCTAAGATTACATTTTTTTTATTGTATTGCATTTTAGTGTTGTTTTGAGAGTTGGCAAATTAAAGTGTAAGGATCTGCAAAGTAATTCTTTATTATTTCCTTTTGGTGTGGCTTCAGTGAATAGCTGAATTAAAGAGGGCCTACTTATTTTTAGAATCAGGTAGAGATGATGAGAAAAGGGTAAATTGCTTAAATTCCAACAGCAACCTATAGAAATCTCCATCCCCAATAAACAAGCCACCAGTCGTGTCAGTGCGACTATGGAATCAATATAGGCTGATGCTGAAAACAAAGCCAATTAGGAAAGTGAAGAGGCATAAATGACATCAACAACCTAAAAGAAAAACTCTCTCAAGTCTAATTAGCTGTCATGTATTCCAATGTGGGAACACGATCAATAGATATAGACAATGAAAAAGTAGTCTAACAGGACATCACTGGTCAGGATAATTGAGGTCAGTGAGCCATCACACATCTCACTGTGACTTTGGGAGAAATCAAAATAATTAACAGTTAATTCTCCCATCAGGAAGGTAAGAAGGATAAATCAGATAGGCCAGGGTATACTTGTATTTGCCACCAGTGTCTGCCGAAACAAGCCTGGTTAGGTTGAGTTAGCCCTCATTTATAAAAATGACATGTCATGGTGTGTGCTGGTTGACCTGCTCCCACCTGACAGCAAAGATCATAAAACAAACAATACAATGTATATGTTTAGCTTTAAAGTTAAGATTTTCATTATTTAAAACCTCTTAATTCTATTAATGATGATAATTCTTCAGCAGTAACCATTCAACATTTCGACAAATACATTCAGTTTACATTCAGTAATTTCTAGTGATGGTCAAATGAAGCTTCGCGAACCACTGTCTTCATTTTCTGAGCTCACTAGATGGCGCTCTCTGTTCAACGAACAAGGTTAAAGGAATGGCAATTCAGCGTGTTTTCAACCCTTTGTTGAACTGAGATCGCCATCTAGTGAGCTCAGAAAATAAAGACAGTGGTTCGCGAAGCTTCATTTGACCATCACTAGTAATTTCCTCTCTATAAAATAGCTTTCACTGGTAGGCTGCATTCATACCAAATCAAGCGTTGCACAAATTAGCGCAGGGTTGTGCAGCAGTGTGGGAGTGTCACTTATGGCCCATTTGTGTTTCCATTGTGTTTCCATTGTGTTTCGTCTAATCGCCGGTATGTTATGTGATTGATAGTCTCGCATTGCCAGACCCATCTCCACAGCACTGTGGGGTAAGAACTGGCTACACCACACATACATTAAACCAATCACAATCATCTTGGGCTAAGCTCCGGACACAGCGACGGTGGCTCTGCAAAATAGTGTCGGGAATAAACTTGTTTTGGTGGAACCCCACAAAAGAAAACACCACAAATATTAAATGAAGTTAACTGTTCACGCAATACAGTAACGTGAGCTATTTAAATTAGCTGGACACTGGGCGCCTGTGTAGCTCACCTGATAGCGGGTTTGCTTCTGACCTGCGGCCCTTTGCTGCATGTCAGTCCCTCTCTGTCCCCTTTCATGTCTTCATCTGTCCTGTCAAAAATAAAGGCCTAAAAACATTCTTTAAATTAGCTGGATACATGGTTAAACGTAATTTCCTCTTACCAGTGTATCGCCGTGTGTACTTTGTCCACAGCAATCCCACCTAACGTCCCAGTTAGAGAGTAAATGCTGTAGACATATTCCTAGTAAATTTTTACAATCATTCCCCAAAAGAACCAGGCAGAACTTGCCATTTCCAGCGTCTAGCTTGCTAGATTTTCGAAGTTTGTTGTTGTTTCCTGTAGTGAACAGAGTTTGAGAACAGCAACACACAAACAGCATAAGACGAGGGACATCCAGACTACGTGATTGGCCACCGCAGCATGACGTTGGATTGTGTTCCTCCAAAAGTTGATTCCATTTCAACTTTTCACCATAGGGCCACTGTGTTTTTTTTCTGTGGACCCCACCGCCACAGCCTTAAGTCACTACCCACATTCAAATGAACGGGAGGACTGCCGTTTTCGCCGCAATGCCTGATTTGGTGTAAATACAGCCTTAATGGCGGACTCCGCCATTCCTGTGCGGGATTTACATAGCCTTTTCACAGACAAAACATTCACAGGAACTTCTACATGCATGTACTTTGTTACCGTAATTTTATCTCATAGATGGAACCATTGTTTACTGATAGGACTCTACAATAGAACATTTCCCACCCCAAAATATTACATTTTGCTTTTCATGTCTGCTGCTGCTTCACATTAAAAGTATTCATCGGGGAACAACAGGGTGGCTTTTATTGTAAAGCTCCCACAGGGCTTGCAATGTATTTGTCATCAAAATAAGTGCTGACTGTTATTGATCTGTTGAAATGTGTCCACAAAACAACAAGACACACAAAACTGTTTTTATAAGTGTTTTTGTCAGCATATCAGGTTTAACAAACAACTTATTACTGTGCTGTTGGAAAACTACTAACACTAGTTACTTACTAGTTTTTTTGAATATCCTTTTTGCCCACGTTTTGTTTGTGGCTGCACTATGAAATAACACAACTTAGATTTAGAGTCAACTTTATTGTCATTGTGCAGAGTACAAGTACAAAGACAACAAAATGCAATTTGCATCCAACCAGAAGTGCAATGTGATATTCAAGTAGACAGGTTGTGCATAGACAGGACAATGAAATAAATTGCAGTCTTATGAGCAGAATAAATATGGATATGTAATATGAGCAATGTATGAACAACATGTACAGATATGTGCAATGTAGTAGCAGTGACATTATAATAGTAGTATGAATAATATAGATATATGCAGTGTATTAGCAGAATATATAATAAGAAAAACAGAATAAATATGGATATTCTGTGTGAACCTTTGTGAACTTGCGTTGATTCTGTTGCATCTGTTGCAAAATAACTGCTCAAGGTGTGCTTGCTGGCCTCCGTGGTTGATGCATGTGTGTTTTTAGTAGTAAAACACATGTGCCATTACCAACAGTAACCATGGGTGTCACCGAATAATTATAATGTAAGACTCGTAGAATTTTTTTGCTAGTCCATTTTTTTGTGGTTACACCATGTTCAGCTGTTCAAATAAGGAATGTTGTTCTAACTTATGCAAGTCAATCGACTAATTCCTGATTGATGTGGAGCATGTAACTTACGTCACTCACGTCAGATACAAACAGTGAAAATGTAGGGCTTAGATTACATAACTAATTAATAGGAAACTGTCCCACAAACCATCAGTCATGTCATGTCAGTGTGACTTTGTGACGATCGATATATATGGATTGCATCTTCAGGATCAATGCATAATTATATTGCAGCTGATCTTGAAAAGCTACTTAGTAAAGGGGGAGTGGGTTAAGTGTCATCTCCTATTCTGAAGACACTGACATAACAGAGAGTAAATGTAGAAGAAGAATATTGCAGTTGCAGACCATCTTCCCCAAAAAAACATCCATATAGGTCATCTGTGCAAGCAGCTAATTACGATCCATATTAATGTTTATTGTTAGGCAGCAACCTTTAGTGGCCATAGTAATTATGAAGGGAGCAAAGGAAGAAGTCAGGTGATGTAGTAAAAAGAGTCTACATATGGAGGAAATCGGGTTGTTACACAAGTTAATTTACACAACGTAGTTAACTTACGTCAAATACGTACTTAATTTAAAAACATACTTATTTTAACCTAACAATTTGGTTTCAATTCACAATGTTAACCATGTGTTTAAATCTGCGACCGTTACACAAAGTGAGGCTGTCGCTGATACTCATCAGCGGCATATATGTTGTTTTGGGAGTCATTGGCAAACAACCTATTCTGCCATTTAGGTATGAGGACATGTTGTGCAGTTGAGCTATAACCAGTGATGCAATGCAAGCTATTTAAAACACATTCCTTTAATCAGAATGTAAATACATATAATTCTTAAATCCACTTGATTGCTCCTTTCTTTTTATCCCCTGCAGCATTTCAAGCAGGACTTCACATCCCTCTTTGAATGTGCTTTTAGTCACTGCTTGTTCATCCAGCTCACAGTTAACTCACGCTGTTTTAGCCTCTGCACAGCTATCATGCAGAATCCATAAAAAAGTTCCTCTGATATTTATTTTTATCTTTTATTACTGAACTGCACTTGTCTCCTGTTCATTTTTTTTCTGCCGCTTGACATTAACATGACAAGGCTTCATGCTGAATTCTATTTTTTAAGACGAATTATATGTTGTAACAAGTGGAGCATTTATATGTGGTTGTAAAGAAAATAAAAAAAAAAACTAGAGAAAGACAGAGAGAAAAAGAAGGAGAGATGTCCCCTACTCTTAAGTGCCTCCAGACAGAGTTGTCCTGGCGAGATGTAGGTTGAATCCAGAGAGATACATTTTCAGCCTAAGAGCTTGGGGGCTCTTTCGGGACCAAAGTGTCACTAAAACAGAGAGGCTCAGTATCGCAACACTTTCAAAATGGCTCAGGGTGACAGAGCATTGACATCACTCAAGATGAAAACAAAACCTCTCTGACCTTTTGGTGTGTGTGTGTGTGTGTGTGTGTGTGTGTGTGTGTGTGTGTGTGTGTACGTGCATTAAAGCTGTTGTCCAGAGGAATACTTAGTGGATGCTGCAGCAGTGCTCCTCCTCACAGTTAAGATAAGCTACCTCACATATGGCAGTTGTAAGTTGTATTGTCACACAGTGTAAGGCTTGTGTTGGTATCATAGATAGTATACTGGTACATTACAAATCATACACAGCGTGTTAGAAACAGCAGTGACGTCTGCATCAATCAATCAGTCAGTCAATGTCTCTTGCTTTGAAGCTGCATTAATCAATTTTGTTTAAGCACTTGGTAAATTTGATTTAAAAAATATGAAAACACAACACTGACATAGTATCACCTTATAAAGTTGTTGTGGCAAACTTGTTAGCAAACACTACCACCAGACAAACAGCAACATTATCATTAATTTAGAATAGGGTTTCTGACAACCGGACTAAACTAAGTCCAATATTCATTCTCCTTTAAACATGGGAAACATGTATGTCTCTAAGCATGTAGTCTCGCACTGCCAGACCTTCCTCCACAGCGCCGCAGAGGACGGTCTGGCGAGATAGTCTAGATAGCTGTCTGGATTCACTGGATCTAAGGAGCAGTTAACAACAGTCCTCATATGTCGACCAGAGTTTAAAATGCCAACACAAAGAAAGGGCAAGGTGTGGGACATCTGGCGGAATTTCCGGAGGCACCTAAATAATCAAGGAAGTGGAAAGTCGTCAATATAGACTACTGAGTTTGAAGCATGGCCGAGCCTGTCTCTGTGTTACTGCTGCACACTACATGCAGGTGAAAGGCGCTCGCCCTTCATGCCGTTAGTGCCTGTTATCCGGCGGACTTTTTGCTGACAGAGCTCTGGCCATGAAGAGAGGATGAGCGGTGTTCATCTGATAAATACAACGCAGACTTTTTTTGGAGCTAGAGGTGAGCCCTTCGAGTAGAGCGGGGTGAAATCTGAGTTGAGTTTGGAGCGATATTGAGCGGCCACATCCTCTGGTCTCTATAGCTTGCTATATGCTCCACAGTTAGATGTTAACGTTTAAAAGGGCCCAGAAACAACTTTAGCAACAGTGTTTTTTTTGTTTGAATATTTTATTTCGAGCTAAAGAAGAAAGAAAAACAGAAATATATATATACATAATACAAGAAAACAAGAAAAAAAGAAAAAAATAATTTACATTACAGCTCGAAAAGGAGTGGGAAGAAGACAAGCTTATTGACTCCCACCCCTGTTCACATTGATTCATGACTTATACTTTCCTACATTTACACTTGCCTGCAGCATGATATGATACCTGGGTGATTGCATGTACGGGTCATGTGTTGGACTTTCATGATGAGAGGAGAACCTCAGGCTACCTAAACAACCCATCTTTTAAAAGAGGTGTGTGCTTTGATGCACGCAACGAGTGACTTGACAAAGGTACCTCTTTGAGAGAGAGTGGGTAAATATCTCTTTCCGGAAACATTTCTTAATTATATCATTGCCTCAAACTCGTCAAATGCATTATAGATTAATTTCCATGACAGAACTCATGAAACTTACTTTCGCTTTGAGCAATGGAACGGTTGTCTAAGTTTAGTTTTGTGTCATTGTTCATGGTGCCAAAAATGACCTGCTCTGGGGGTAATACTTGACAGGAGTTAGACAAGTCAGTTGGAGTTTGCTGACTTGCATGTAGCCCAGGAAAACCAAGATGGATGTAGTCAGATTTGTAGTCTTGCATTGCCAGACCCTCCTCCACAGCGCTGCAAAGGAGGGTCTGGCTAGTCCACACAGCATTCCGGGATGGGAGAAAAACATGCTCTTGTTTATTGGCATTTCTTTAAACCAATCACAATCGTCATAAGCGCTGCTTAGCGCCAGCAATGGTGCCTCTGCAAAATATCCTCGGGAAGGAACTTGTTTTGGTGGAACGTGTATGTTCAAAAGTTTTTGAAATGAAACGTCAATGTCGTTGATATAGACTATCAGATTTGAAATGTGGCTAAGGAAGACACATCAAAATCAAACTGTAATAAATTGTATTTGTGGATGTTATCCAAACATTTTATATGGATACTTGAAATGGTAAGATGTCCATGGAGCCTTGGCCTTCCCGAGTTTAGTTCCTTTATCAATCAACATACTGTATGCCTAAATGCAGTTTAATGGCAACAGCTGTGTGATTGGCTAGCCGTTATATCAACATTTAAAATGAGTGATTACAGAGAAGGAGTTCTGAACCCATATATTATTATTATTTTTTTTTTTCTCTCTCTCTCTTTTCTCTGTAAAATTGACTGTTAACTGCCCGACAGTCTATCTTTTTCTGTTGTATCATTTGAGAAAGGGGTTGGTAAAATAAGATCCTTTCCAATCATGGATATGTAATGTAATATAGCAAATAATTCATGGTTTGATTATAAAATGTGTCTGTTTCCATTCATCCATCCATCTTCGTCCGCTTATCCGGTGTCGGGTCACGGGGGGAGCAGCTCCAGCTGGGGACCCCAAACTTCCCTTTCCCGAGCCACATTAACCAGCTCCGACTGGGGGATCCTGAGGCGTTCCCAGGCCAGGTTGGAGATGTAATCCCTCCACCTAGTCCTGGGTCTTCCCCGAGGCCTCCTCCCAGCTGGCTGTGCCTGGAACACCTCCCTAGGGAGGCGCCCAGGGGGCATCCTTACCAGATGCCTGAACCACCTCAACTGGCTTCTTTCGACGCAAAGGAGCAGCAGCTCTACTCCTGCCCCTCACGGATGACTGAGCTTCTCACCCTATCTCTAAGGGAGATGCCAGCCACCCTCCTGAGGAAACCCATTTTGGCCGCTTGTACCCTGGATCTCGTTCTTTCGGTCATGACCCAGCCTTCATGACCATAGGTGAGGGTAGGAACGAAAACTGACCGGTAGATCGAGAGCTTTGCCTTCTGGCTCAGCTCTCTTTTTGTCACAACGGTGCAATAAACCGAATGTAACTGTGCCGATTCTCTGACCAATCTCCCGCTCCATTGTCCCCTCACTCGCAAACAAGACCCCAAGGTACTTAAACTCCTTCACTTGGGGTAAGGACTCATTCCCTACCTGGAGAAGGCACTCCATCGGTTTCCTGCTGAGAACCATGGCCTCAGATTTAGAGGTGCCGATCCTCATCCCAGCCGCTTCACACTCGGCTGCAAACCGATCCAGTGAGTGCTGAAGGTCACAGGCCGATGACGCCATCAGGACCACATCATGTGCAAAGAGCAGCGATGAGATCCCCAGCCCACCGAACTGCAACCCCTCCCCACCACGACTACGCATCGATATTCTGTCCATAAATACTACAAACCGCATTGGTGACAAAGCACAGCCCTGGCGGACACCAACCCTCACCTGAAACGAGTCCGACTTACTGCCGAGAACCCAGATACAGCTCTCGCTTTGGTCATACAGAGATTGGATGGCTCACCCCATACTCCCGCAGCACCTCTCACAGTATCTCCCGGGGGACCTGGTCATACGCCTTCTCCAGATCCACAAAACACATGTAGACCGGATGGGCATACTCCCAGGCTCGCTCCAGGATCCTTGCGAGAGTGAAGATCTGATCCGTTGTTCCACGACCAGGACGGAATCCGCATTGTTCTTCTTCAACCCGAGGTTCGACTATCAGCCGAACCCTCCTTTCCAGCACCTTGGAGTAGACTTTACCAGGGAGGCTGAGAAGTGTGATACCCCTGTAACACACACACACACACACACACACACACACACACACACACACACACACACACACACACACACACACACACACACACACTTGCTCCAGTGTTGAGATATATGTCCAGCGCCTGGTCCTCATTAGCCAACTTGCAGGTCAATAACAGATATGTGTGTATCGTCCCCTTCAGGGCATGGCTGAAGAGAGGGGGAAAGGATTCCATTTGAACGCTCCTCCAGCAGCAGCAATTAACAGCAGATAAGGCTGTTGTTTTGTAAATGTAAACCATTGCCATCTGCCGTGTTGTAGTAAGTTTATTCCGAGATGGGAGTCATTATATTAAGCCAGGACTATGAGGGACTTTGCAGAGAAAGTTTGAAGGCGGTATGTGTGTGTGTGTGTGTGTGTGTGTGTGTGTGTGTGTGTGTGTGTGTGTGTGTGTGTGTGTGTGTGTGTGTGTGTGTGTGTGTGTGTGTGTGTGTGTGTGTGTGTGTGTGTTTTCTGGCTTTGGAGAACTATTCTTATTTTTAGAAATCAGCATTTGGCAGGTATGGCTGAGCATCACAGCAACTGGTGAACATATGCATGGCTCTCAGTGTCTCGTTGAGTGGGTGGCTCACAAGTAGTTATATGACATCGCATGACATTATTATTATTATTATAAATATGCTTCTTCTGAGGGAATTGTTTATGCTGTTTAATGGAGGGTATACTAATTCAAAGGTATTTAGCTAATTCATTGTCACTTGTATGCATTCCTGCATACAAGTGACAATTACTGCATTTTGTGGGAAGAAAAGGTGTTGTGGAATGATAATGCTCCAACATATTTTAGTACACAAAAAAAGATGGTCTGCAGGCATACCCACAGACACATACATGCAATGCAAATGCTAAAAACCAAGATGAGGTTGTTTTCAGAACATGGTGTTAAACATTGAATCCCAAATCTGTTTGCTCGGTTTTTGTGTTTACTGATCGCACTTCCTTCAGCAGCCAATGCTTTATCTCCAATCCCAAGTGTTGCCAAAAAGCTTCAGGCATAAATCCTCCAGAAGGATGACTAGAATAGCCCGCTGTTGGCATGACGTGATTGTCCAACCATGTGTCTTTCTGAAGGGGCTAAATGAGGCTAGATGATGTGCTTACTGGGAGTAAATAAAATAAATATCTGGAAAGTCTTTATGACTCTTTTTTTCACAGGCAGCTAAAATAACAGCACAGTGGAGCCATTCAATTCATTCCCCAGCTATGAGCTAAGTCCGGGGCAATAGTGTCTCGATGTTCACCGCTCTCCCCACTTTCCCAAAGTTGACTGAGTCAACTTTTGCAGAGTGGTAGCCAGTGAGAGGGAAGACTCGCGAACATGCTTCTACAACCCCAAATCAGAAAAAGTTGGGACAGTATGGAAAACACAAATAAAAAAAGAAAGTAGTGATTTCTAAATGTACTTTGACTTGTATTTCATTGCAGACAATACAACAGCACATAATTTAATGTGTTCCTCATGATTTTTATTGTTGTTTTTTTTCAAAAAAACAAAATTCCTATTTTGGTTCTTGCAACACATTTAAAAAAAAGTTGGAACAGTAAAGCATTTACCACTTTGTAATGTTGCCATTCCTTTTCACAACACTTAAAAGACGTTTAGGGACTGAAGACACCAAGTGATGAAGTGTTTCAGATGTAATTTTGGCCTATTCTTGCTGCAAAAAAAGTCTTAAGGTGGGAAACAGTACGGGGTCTTCGTTGTTGCATTTTGCGCTTCAAAATGCGCCACACATTCTCTATTGGTGACAGGTCGGGACTGCAGGCAGGCCAGTCAAGTACCCATATCCTCTTCCTCCGCAGCCAAGACTTTGTAATGTGTGCAGAATGTGGTTTTGCATTATCTTGTTGAAATATGCATGGACGTCCCTGGAAAAGATGTCTTCTTGAAGGCAGCATATTGTGCTCCAAAATCTCTATGTACTTTTCAGCATTAATGGAGCCATCACAGAAGTGCAAGTTACCTTTGCCAAGGGCAATGACAGAACCCCATACCATGACAGACCCTGGCTTTTGGACTTGTTGCTGGTAACAGTCTGGATGATCGTTTTCTTCTTTGGTCCGGAGCACACAGCGTCCATTTCTCCCAAAAAATACCTGAAATACTGATTCATCTGACCACAGTACACGTTTCCACTGTGTGATGGTCCATCCCAGATGCCTCCGAGCCCAGAGAAGTTGACGGCGCTTCTGGACACTGTTAACATAGGGCTTCCTTTTGGCACAGTACAGTTTTAATTGGCATTTGTGGCTGTAACTACGTATTGTGGTACTTGACAAAGGTTTGCCAAAGTAGTCCTGAGCCCATGTGGTGATATCGCTTATAGATGAATGACAATTCTTGATGGTTGTTCAGCTTAGGCTTGCACCCTTGTCCTTTACGCACTGAAATTCCTCCTCATTCCTTGAATCTTTTAATTATGTTATGCACTGTTGAAGGTGAAATAAGCAAATGTCTTCCTATCTTTCTTTGAGGAACATTGTTTTTAAACATTTCAATAATTTTCTCACATATTTGTTGGCAAACTGGTGATCCTTGGCCCATCTTTGCTCCTAAAGGACTAGACCTTTCTTGGATGCTGCTTTTGTACCAAATCATAATTACAATCACCTGTTGATATCACCTGTTTCAAATCACATCATTATTTAACCAATTTACCTGATTACTAGCCCTAAATTGCTCCTGTCCCAACCTTTTTTGGAATGTGTTGCAGGTCTGAATGACAGGAAAGGATGTACATTTACAAATGAAATTAAGTTGACCAGACAAAACATGAAATATTTTGTGTTCACATTGTCTGCAATGAAATACAAGTCAAAGTACATTTAGAAATCACTACTTTCTTTTTTTATTTGTTTTTTATTTGTTTTTCATACTGTCCCAACTTTTTCTGATTTGGGGTTGTAATATATTCTCCTGTGTATCCACATACGCTATATTTAAAATTCTGTGCAAATTTAAAGAACGTGATTTCCTTATAACTTACTTTATGATACGTCTCTGTAAGTGTACAGGGATGTTAACAGCTAGCTTGGCAGAGGGCTAAGGTCTTTGAACTAAACACGTTTTGAGCGGGAAAGTGTGTGATTGAAGTAGAAAACTTACCAAATAGTTTGTGATGGGCCAGATAGAAACTAATAGCAACGTATATTGACACCAACAACAACGTGTACACATCCGCTGTGTGTGACAGATTCAGCCGAGTTACAGTTGGAAAAAAAAGCTGGCTGTGGAAACCCAGCTTTATGGGTCACTGTAGGTCGCAGAGCCTTGCAGAGGAGTTTGTACCAACTTCCGTTAGTAGGAAGATTTGTAATGAAGAAAAAAAACAAAAAACAAGAGCAATGCACATGGACATTTGCCTACACTGACACATGTGTACACTCCATACATCACACATATTATGTCTGAGCCTGACTTATTTTTCCAATTGCTGGGAAACACACACCCAAGCTGAATTGCAACCTCATTAAAAGAATATGATGCAATTTGGATCAAATTTTGATAAGAAGCCACATTAGCTCACCCATAAGGGACCCATACATACTGATAGTGGGTGCATAGTGCCAGGAACGCTATGTTCTCCCGGCTGTGTAACCTCATCAATTGAGGGGCAATTCAGCCTTTCCTGCAGGGCGATTTAATCCTAATTTTTCAGGAAGCGGAGAGTGCTACTTCCTGCAAAATCTAATAAACTGTGTACTGCTCCGAGAACTACCTCACCACAGAAGCCAGCTTAGATGTAAGACCAAATAACGATCAAAGGCCAAACTTGCTAAAGCTTCCAGGGAGAAAAAAAGGAGAGGGCACTGAAGCTTAACCTGTAGCTGTCTGTATCACATGTTCTACAGTGTTATGCATGCTCTTTTGTCATCACAGCTCCCTTAAACATGTATTAACTGTAATTAGTGAGGAACTGACTCAAGATTTATGCTTATCAGGATTTGGGGCACTGCAACTCATTTTCAAAAGAGATGTTTGAAGGCTAAATGCCACTGCCCCATGCCTGTCTCTTCATCCACTCACTGCAGTTTTTCTCACTAGGCTGTAGCTCTAATTATGTCACACATCTCAGGGAAAAATGAACACTTGTTTATAGCTGTTTAAAACTGTTAAATTGCCAGATAGTGAATCTTCAGTCGTGCTGCTCAGAGGCTGAGCCCCTGCCAAATGCCTGTATTTTTATTCTCTTTTCTGTCTCACCCACTCTACTATCACTCTCTCTCTTTTTCTCACTGCTCTATCTTCATTTCACCTGCCTGCTTCCCATCTCTTCCCCCCATCTTCACTTTCTCTACCTCTTCCTCTCCCCTCTCATTATCGCTCTATTGTGTCTTGGCCTGGACTTGTTTTCACTGTTTTAGTATCGATTAGAAGGCTCCCTCATGGGTGGGGGCCTGCCTGTGTCTGATCTAACGGAACTGAGATTTGTTCACATTTCTCTTCGCACCCCGATGGGATTTTCTTCAAAACGTCTCAACACCTGATGTTAAGTTCCCTTTATAAAAGCCCACAACCATCTGCTTACATTCAATTAGACACAGAACGCATGGCATTGCCTTCACATGATTGACCTGACGCTTGTGTGTGTTTGTGTGTGTAGAGGGTATGCTGTACACTGTGTAAAAATGGTTTTAGGTTCCTTTGACTATAACAGTGCTAAATGTGGAATTTCTGTGTCTATCATCCTCCACCTGTATGTTCAGTACCCGTGTTGCCATGTTATCGCGAGAAGAGAGCGACGGTTGAGATTAGGAAACGTCACACGAGGGTTGGGTTGGGTTTAGGAAAAGAGTAATGGTTGAGTTTAGGAAAAGAACAACAGGGTTGGATTTATTAAAAGAAGAAAGCGACGGTTTCATTTGGGAAAAGATCAACGGGGTTGGCTTTAGGAAAAGAAAAACGGGGTTGGCTTTAGTGAAAGAACAAAGCAACGGTTGAGTTTAGGAACCGTGACACGCGGGACGCAATCCACGGTCTCCTGAGTGAAAGTCCTGTGTTTTACCCATCCTCCACCCCGATCAACCTCCTTATGCAGATTTTTGCCCTTTCATACTACTCGCTACAGCATAAATTCACACGCAATCGCAAGGTACTGTAAGTCTATGGAGGCCAAACGGCGTTGATATACACGCCAAAAATCAAGTATGCGTCGGTTCTGCGTCGGTTCTGCTTCCTTCCCCCCCTCCTTGGATCCCTCCAAAAATCCCACGGGACTTCAGCACGAGACTACAGCGAGCCATCTGTAACACTATTTTACTGAACAAGACACAGACATAATTCTGCCCGTTTCCATGTAGTTACATAGTCACTAATATGCTCATAACCACTACAGCGCTCAATTACCTAATGTCAAGGTACAATAATGCTAACCATAAACCATGAGGATGGTACCCATACTTTGATCGCACTGTTGTGCATTTGTACTGTTCACTAAATACTAGGTCTGTCCCGGGTGCAACCATCGTTCCGAATGCTTCCAGCCCGCTGATGGCTGACACTCGGCAGGTGAACGTAAACATGTATCTCTTCCGGAGTGTCAGCTGAGTGCAGAGTGTCACCTCTACCGAGCGCCGCAGACACACCTGCCCTGATGTACTTACTTTCTTCTGTTACATTTTCAAAATTAAATGTGACTTTTGTTTTTACTCTGTAATGGATGTGACTTGAAATGTAGCAGAGTACATACTTGTGATACTTATATCTAGGGATGGGAATTGATAAGAATTTAACGATTCCGATTCCATTATCGATATTGCTTATCGATCCGATTCCTTATCGATTCTCTTATCGATTCTCATTGGGTGAGGAAATAAGTAGAAATTTGTTTGTTTGTATTAACTCGCTTTAATATCTGATAAGAACACTGCACATACTCAGAGTATACACAAATTATGTGTAGCAACCTCAGAACAAACCTAAAAGTAGGTGAGCTACAAAGTAAAGTCCAGGGACCTATAGATTTTTTCACAGCCAAAAAAATAAATAAAACTGCCATTTAAGTGCCATAAAAACAAAAAACACAGACTGTAAACAGTCAAGGAAGAGCTTGTGCCTTTGGAAATATTCAACCTGAAACTAAATTCAACTCAACTGACATACAAAATAGAAAGAAGTCTTCTGTAAAGACGACAACTATCAACTTGGGCAAATTAACAATTTTTGTGCAGAAAAATGGTCATGTTTGCCCTCTGAGGAAGGATACGAGATCTCTCTGGACTTAGGGTGTCTCCAGCAGTGGAGAACACCCTTTCAGAAGGGGTGGAGGAAGCTCGGACACAGAGATACTTCTCAGCTAGAGCTGACAACACTGGCAACGCGTCACTCTTCTTCCACCACCAGAAACTGGCGCTGTCTTTGGTTGGAATGGGCGGAAGGCTTCTATAAAGCTGGATTTTTTCCGTATAGGTAAAGTTTACACAATGAAATGGCGCTCACATTAACTAAATAGACAAGTTACCTTTGGCATTAATAGCAGATGGCGTCTCGTTAGCTCCGCTGCTGCTTGACTCACTTGTTGTTGCTGTGTCGCTGAGTAGTAGAGAATCAAACACGCGACAGTCCTGCAAACGGATTGCATGCTGTGTGGCCAAATGCTTCTGCATATTGGAGGCAGGTCCCCCCTTTGCCGAAATTAAACTTTTACAACTGTTGCAAATGACTGCATTGGCGTCTTTTCGAGTGAAATATAACCACACTTTAGATCGCTTCTGCCTCGATGACACGTTTGCTGCGTAACCAAAAGAACGCAGCGCGTGACGGTCATGACACATTTGCAATGAGCGGAACCGTTAAGCGGAATCGTTAAGCAGGTACACTAACGGTTCCAAGGAATTGATTCACTGGGAACCGGTTCTAAAGAAGAACCGGTGCTCGATTCCCATCCCTACTTATATCTATAGTGCGTAGTTTCTGTCGACCCCATGAGGAATTCTAAGTAATGACAACAAAACTGTCGCGGATCCACATGGAGCTTTAGCTTTTTTAGTGCGAAAGTCGCCGGACGACACCAGTTTCTGAACATAGCCATATTGCGAAATACAGAGAGAGTTTTGTGGAGCTGATAGTCTTAATTAGCTTTGTACCAACCAACTCATTTTGCAATGGCTTGAATGTAACAGACGTTCATTAATCTAAAAGGATTACGCACTAAAGCTTTATGTAAAAGTTAAATCACCTATTTAAAAAAACAGTACAAAAAGTACAAAAAAAACAACTTTGTTACAGTACCGATAGTGAACGAGTGTTCGTTATTCGTATGACGTCTACCCCTGACAGTATCCCTCTTCAACCAAAACCCTTCTCCACACAGTTTTGAGTGCAGAAACTAGAGGCCGCCTGGGAGAAAACTGCAGAGCAGGATGCACAGCATTAAAAATGTAAAGCTTTGGTGGGATGACTGCATTTGCTCACAACAAGGAAGGCCAATGACACGTTTTGCGTTTTGCAAGAGAACACACATCTGCAAGGCTATTTTTGTAAAGATGCACTCTCATTGGATGCTAGTAATGCTTTTGAAAAAACAAGGAGCTAACCTTCGAAATAAAAAGTAAGAGTTTTGTTGAGAATAGAGTGATGAAAAGGAATGGGAATAACTTAAAGTATGGCCATTTCAAGAACACCAAGGGTACTGTATGACAGATCAATACTTAACTTTATGATGCATGCTACTCCTTTGGAAACAGGATGAGTGATTTATTCCAATTTTGATGACAGCTCCTGGACTATTAATGTTCCTATAAGCAGCATGTTAAAACGTGGTAGGAAACTGCCTATTTCAGATGAGCTGAATGATAACACACTATTCTCCAAGGTCTTGGAGCTGTCACGTCATGCTCCTCTCCTGCTGGGCTTGACAGGACGATAATGTTTCAAACTGCAGGCAATATTTCATGTTTATTGATATGTGTAAAGTATCTGTCAATGATTTTTTTTTTAAATGGACATTATGGACTGGACACTTTGCTTTACATGCTGTGGTATGTTGTAGCTTGCAATTTCAACTGTGTAAAATGATGCCTGTCTCCAACTAGGGTTCTCATTGATGCTACTTTTTTCCATTCCTCTTCAAAAAGATGAATATGTGACTGCCTGCAAAAAAAAACTAATGTGTTAGATTTAGGGCATATCTTTGGAGAGCAATGATATTACTTGTCACATTGATAAGAGGTGGTAAGTAGCACAAAATTATGGTGCAATAAAAGACAGGTCAAGGAAGGATAGTATAATTTTAAAAAGGTGCCTACAACAAAACCAGAAATACTGGCTATACATTGTAGCTATAATGATAGGTCTTAATAGTCATACAGTACTTCAGTAACAGTCGGTTAAAATGTAAGTACAATTTATTATTTACTGGCAATTATTTAAAGCTGCACTTGGCAAAGTATTTATATTAACAATGGAATAAATGGCTGTGTGTAATGTACCTGATGTCTCTTGCAGTGACACGTCCACGGAGAGATTCATCACCCAACGCTTCAGGCCCCCGCAGCTCTACAGAACATTTATGCGTCTTTTAGCCAACTGTTTTTGTTTGATGGCCCACAACTTGGTTCAGCAACTTTGGTTTAGTCTCACCAATCCCTAATCACTGTAATTTCCAGCAGCAACTATCAGGAAATGTTGCGTTTCTGCTTGATGTGTAATAATACTTTTTTTTAGCATGTTGGCCACAAAATGGTGGTAATGTCAATTTTGTGTTAATAGCTCTTCTGCCAACCCAGTCTCACGGCAGTTCGTGAAATGGTCACGTTATTGATTTGTGTACACAGACACGTTTATGTTCTTTTCCTAAACTCAACCGTCCCGGTGGTGAGCACAAATTTTAATGTATTTCAATGGGAAGCATCTTTAGTGATCACAGCACGACTATGGTAGCGAGTAGTATGAAAAGCCGAAAATCTGCGCAGGGAGGTTGGTTGGGGTGGTGGATGGGTCAAACATTAAGTTTCCCCGTTGTTCTTTTCCTAAGCTCAACCGTCCCGTTGTTGTCGCGCGTCCCCCAGAGACCGCGGATCATGACGTGTCTTTCCCCGTGACGTGTCCTTTCCCCGTTCTTCCTTTCCTTTCCATTTTCCGGTGGGGATGCGTGGGATTTTCCTCTTTCTGGTCTATATATCCCTGCCTCTGCTGAACAATTTTTATCCCTGTTGTTTTCAGTACAAATGGGTGGCAAATTAAAGAAAAGCCTGAATACATGAATGGATAAAAATGCAGAAGCTTGGTGGTAGGTGGTCAGTGAATGGTTTGAGAAATATGAAATTTATATTTTCTAGCGAGGAAAGTGCCAATCTTCGCTCTTCATTTAATGATGAAATATTCGTTAGTTCTGATATAACTAATACCTTTGCAGCATCTAGGCTAACCTTTTGAGGAGCCGCCATTGTTTCAAACAGTCGCCTCTCTGTGTCGTCACACACACCTTAACCATGCCTGTAGCTGCCAGTAGCTGCTCACGGCACGCTGGATTCCTAACAAGATGGATTTTTGCGTGATCTTGTGACATCGCTGGGAATCCAGCTGCTGTGCAAATTTAAGTTAGCTTAGAGAGTGATCTCATCAGACATCATCAAAACACCAAATGCTGTTGAAGCTGTTTGGAGGCTCGCTGTGGCTCAACACTTTACTAATACTTATTATTAGTAATTATTTCTTGTCACCCATCTGTACATGTCCTGTAGTTTGTGGCCAGAAACATTGATTTGCTCCTCTTGCATTCTTTTCAAATCTCTTCTCTATGTGGCATGGCAATATGCACTCTCTTTAGATGTGAAATACTGAAACTCTACAGTATAGACAGCTGCTTGATGTTGCCTGCTAGCAACCAAAGTTTAAGCTTTAATTCGGACTTTGGACAGACAATAACTTTGGAACGAGGGTTTGCAGCAATCCAGTTGTCCTCAATACTTCAATCAATGCAAAAGCACAGACTCTGCAAATAAGTCAGAACTTTCTCTATCTTCGATTTAGTGCTCTATTTGCCACAAATAATACATTTTCCGTCCGAGTGATGGGTAACAGTTATTTGACATTTAATTATACAGCAGCAGAGTGTTGCAGGGAAGTAGGACATATTGTCCATCAAAGTGAAAGGGGGTCTTGAAGGCTGGGAGAGGAAGAGAGGATAAACTGGGGCAAGCTTGGCCACAAAGAGGAGCCGTCAGTCAGTGGCCTCATTTGCCGTCCACACCTGCCACTGCTCGTGACACACACACACACACACACACACACACACACACACACAGACAGACAGACAGACAGACAGACAGACAGACAGACAGACAGACAGACAGACAGACAGACAGACAGACAGACAGACAGACAGACAGACAGACAGACAGACAGACAGACAGACAGACAGACAGACAGACACACACACACACACACACACACACACACAGACAGACAGACAGACAGACAGACAGACAGACAGACACACACACACACACACACACAATTTTCTCCAACCTCCAGCTGGAGGGCCATGCTGCACTTTGTTGAACTCCCATGATATTAGCAGTCAGCCGCTGGGTATCTCCTCTCCTGCACCCCCTCCAGCTCATCCTCCACCCACTCCCCTCCATCCCCCTTTCTTCTCTGTTTTCTGCCTGTCAGTGAAACAGATGTGCGCTCCAGAACCAGACCAACACCAATGCCCTCATCATTTGAAGTTATTGAAGTTATCAAAATGCAACGAGGATGCTGAAACAATGAGACATGCACATCTTCATCATCATTCTTTGCCAACCAACTGTCGCCAGGATAGCTTCTCTTTAACAGTCTTACCTGCTCTAAGGCCTAAATTAACACTCCACTTGCAATTGTACAAAAGCATCAGTGTTGATCCCGAGGCTGCAGAGCATCTGAAAAGGGAACATCCACATTTCATCAATGCAAACGGTCAGGCCCACCTTCCCACCATAATAACTTGGTTTTTCCCAGCAGGCTGTGGCATTCAATTCTCTCTCCTGCATTGCTTAGGGCAGGAAGAACCCGCAGAATACATGATTTATTATTCTGTTTTGCATTGATTCACTGCTTCCATTGACATTCATGCATAATAGACGTGAATGTGAAATCACTACCCAGGAGGGAGGAGAGGAAGTCTGCCATTGTTGGTTGTTTTTTTTGGGGGGGGAGAGACTTTAAAGCAAACCTGCAGGGTTACAGTGGTCCTGGGGTTTCAAGGCAGTTTCCATGACGAACAACAGTGGCAACTATCACCTTGCATTGATTGCTGCCCCACCTTAACTGTATCTGTACTGTGCTTTTATTGAAAGTACCCTCCTACTCTTCTACTCTCCTGTTTTTGTCGAGTGCGTATTGTGTGAGCTGATTGTGTTTGTGAATGCGCAGTGTGTTATGCCCTAGGGGTGATAACATCATGCTGTGCCGTATCCACATAATCGCTTATTGATTCTCCTTTTGTCAGCAGAGCTATAAATTTCCCCCATCATGGACTCTTTCTGCCAGCGGTCACTGGGGACTCCACCCATGCAAAGTGCCCCTACTATAGTGATGTGGACAGGACACACAGGCTAACTATATGCACATCTGCTTTGCATCACCTTATGCACTACTCTGCTGTTTCTCACATGAACATTTCAGCATTTCTGTTTTTGTTTGTTTTTTGTTGTTTACATGTATTTCCACATGCTGAAACTTAGTTATTTCAACTTTGCCAAAATGTAGAGATGCATATAGTATGTTTGAGCTAACTGCTGCATATTTACAAGTAAACAACCTTTCCCTACAGACAAGTTTCTGTTTCAGTTACAAAGGGGGCTGTTGAGTTATCATCGAACTTCATTTCTGCTCTGGGATTTAGAGCAGCAATCTTTAGGCCAGGAATGTGGTTAACTGTATGTCGAAATTCTGTGTACTTGAGACTCTGGGTTAAGTCAAAGCCATTAAAATGTCGTTAAAGAATTTCCTTTTTGTTTTGTACTACTTTTGCATTGACCACAGAAGCATCTGGAAAACATACATGCTTGTTTTGCCCATGGTGTCACAGAACAGTAAAGTAAAAGCTAAACTGTTGAAGAAATTTAAATGTACTGTCAATGTTTCTACATAAAATCCTTTTCAATTTCCTTTCAATTCATTATATTAGTCTTCTCTTCTGACCAAGTTGTAACTTAATGGGCATGAACAATGTGCAAGACACACACACACACACACACACACACACACTATAATTGTCATTATGTACCAGAGAACAGTATACCTTTTTTCTTGCATCAACAAATACATTGCATTCTTGTAGAATGAGAAATATTTAAATGAAAAGAAATTATCGTACTATTGATCCTTTTATTCCTCATTTCTAATCCTGATAAGTTAGGACATTGTATAAAGTTAGCCTACTAAAATAGGTTCACACAGTCAGAAAGCATGCCTCAGGCTGCAAAACATTCAAACTCTGGAGGAGTGTGAAATAAAAGTGATATTTTTTATGTGAGTATGAACTCACATATCTGCAGGTGACTAAAAATAAAAACAATTCACCAGAAGGACCTAAACATGATTTTAGCATGATTTAAAGCATGACCAACAGTGGACCCCCCCGCCCCCCATGCGTGTGCGACTGTGCGCGCGTACACACACACACACTCACTTTTACAGAAAATGTTATGAGATTATGTGATATTAGCCATTTTTTCAATGCTGTTTATGTGAAAGGGAATTTGGAATGAGGCAAAGGTAAAGTAAAAATAGTCATATGCCAATTGTGAATCACATCATCTGAGTTAAATTGGGATTTTTCTCAACTATAGGAACCATAATTGCAATCAAAACTCCTGTCTCTCTACAGGTGCAACTTGAAGGTGAAGAGACGAATTTAGATTATTCTTCACTCCGCCAAGAAGGTTGTGTTTACAGTGTTCTTCTTTCGTTTGTTGGTTATTTGTCGGCCAGCAGGATTACGAAAAAACTATTGACCCAATTTGTTATTAAGCTTGGTAAAAGGGTGTAGCATGGGCCAAGGAAGAACCATTACAATTCGGGGCGGATACACAAATTATTTTTCACTTTCATTAAAATTGCGAGATAGGGCATTTGTGCTGCAGTGTCGTAATAATTGGAGAAAATTAGTTCCCAACTGCTAAAAAAGGAGTAGACTTGTGTAGCAGTTCAAGCTTAACATTTTGTTTGTGTCTGATTCAATCATTCATTCAAGTGTATAGGGAGAAAGCTCAAAATATATTCAGCTGTTAACACATCAACAATCTATGCTGGTTCATTTAGTCAGTGTTCTTCACATAAGGACTGCTATGATTGTGTGGTGGGTAAAAGAGGGAATGCATATACAACATGCTCTGCATTAATGCAGAGATAAAGTCAACCTGATTGCAGTGAAATCGGCTGGACTGTATATGTCAGGGAGTCAGGGAGATAATGAGCATCATTAGTGATACAGACGTCAGTGTGCACATTCACCTTTATGACCAGATGAAGACATTTTCGTCACGCGGACCTTCACAGCTACACGGACGTGAAAAAGTACACACATTGCAATGGATATGCAAATAAAAGAATATCCTTATACTAAATTTAAAGGCTCTAAATGATTTGGCTGATGGAAACCTGGAGACTGATCTTCTCCAATTGAAAAAATAAACACCTAGGGAGACAATTGGAGCAATCAGCCACTCACAATTGACACCTACAGCAGGACACAGAAACAGATGGGTGTATGGGCTCACTGGCAGTGATTACATTAGTGAGATGTATTATTAATAGCTAGTAGGGTGTGAGGGGTGTTAAAAAGCCTGGTTGATAACATTGGATACAGCAGTAGCAGAAGTGGAATACTTGTTTGTGTTAATGATTGCAGCTAATATAACATGGGAATATCTGTTTGAATACTACCGTTCAAATATTTGGAATCGCCTGGCACAAAAGCTTGATCTGATCCAGTCAGATGGTTAAGAGGACTACTCTATATTTTTTGAATGCTCTATCATGCTTTTAGGTTGTAGAAAGACATCCTCTTTAAAATAAATAGATGTCATTTTGTGTGAAGGCTGTGCAATAAAGTCATGGTTTTGTACATGTAGACCAAAACACTGTACAATAGTTTGACCAAACTGGCAACTGAAAAGGCAGAAAGACACAAAGATCCCTCTGAGCAACAATTCAATATTAACAGAAGAAATGATAGTCATTGGTAAAAGAAACTGGAAGCTTAGCATCAAAATGTGTGCCACTTCGGAAATATTTCAACACACAATACACTTAACCCACACTTGATGGACACTTCTCCTCACTAGCTCCTGATACGATTTTGAAAAAGGTATTTAGAGCTAAACTATCGTTCAAAAGTGTGGAATCGCCTGCCACAAAAGCTAGATTGGGTCCAGTTAGATGGCTGAGAGGACTACGCTATATTTTTGAATGGTCTTTCATGGTTTTAGGTTGTGGAAAATCCTCTTTACCTAGAGATGCTATTTTGTATAAAGGGTCTGTTTTGTACATGGAGAACAAAACACGGTACAATGGTCGGACCAGACTGTCAATTGAAAGGGCAGAAAGAGACAAAGATCCCTCTGAGCAACAGCTGAATAAGAACAGAAAAAAATCACTGGTGAAAGAAACTGAAAGCCTATCATTAAAATGTGTGCAGATTTAAATAACAGGTTCCCGTTTCAATGTCAAGTGCACAATAATGCAGCCTACAACAAGCCGTGATTAACAGACAACAGACAGCAAAGCCATTCTTCAAACTTTACAACTGAAATAGAAAGTTGATCTAGGGTTAGCACTATTGGATTAATTGGATCAGGTGAACATAATATGGACTGACAAATCACAGTTTAAACCTAACGAACAAACTAAATATTTAGAGCCCAATTGCACCATTGTGTAACATAAAAGAATAATAAAAAAAAAAGAGTGGGCACATTTTTTTAATTTGTACAACTTTTGTCCCTGACCTTGAATGTCTACTGAAGACTCAACCCATGTTTTCTCTTGTAAACTGTCCATTTTTGTCAGTGTTGATCCACGGTCCATCGTATTTTAATACACTGTAGTGTCGAGAGGGGTTTTCTCCAAAACACATGAAGTTCAAGCACAAACTGTGATAACACAAGATCGGACTTTTATTTTCTACAATCCACTGTTCAAAGTAACTCAGAAAAAGGTCAGAAAAACAATCAACCAAACTTTTTCAGCCAGGTTTATCCTTCATTAAAGTCCTCTGGGTAACTTCAAAAACTCAAAAGTCCAAAGTCCAAAAACTCAAGTTCCAGCTTTACAGTCCACAACCTTAACTTTCTTTGAGCAGAGCTTTCAAGGCTTCCTCCGTGTGTTGCTTTGTTCCCCACACTCCTCTCCTCGGTCTCTCTTCTGCCTTGATGATTAATCCCAAACACCTGCACTCCTCCCGCTGCATTGTGGGAGATATAGTGTCTACAAAGGCGGCCATTTTGGGACTTCCAGGCCTCCTTCAACAGGAATGTATCGTCCGTCCATGACCTGTCCCCTCGGGATGTCACAACACGTGACAATAAAGTTGAACTTGAATTATTGCCCAACACTGTTTGTCAGAAATGATCAACATAGCCAACCATAGCCTACACAAAACCATCCATTAAACCATAAAGTTGAATGGTTTAACACACTGTAATTACATTATGCCAACATTCAGTACTGTCAACATCCAACAGTTGTGGAATACAACTAAATACATTAACCCAAGTACTGTACTTAAGTACAAATTTAAAGTCTTTTCTTTTCATGCCACTTTCTACTTCTACTCCACTACATTTCAGAGAGAACACTACATTACTTTTTAGTTACTAGTTACTTTACAAATTAAGATTTTTGCACACAAAACACATGTAGTTTATAAATGATTAATTATAAGTTAAACTACCCAACAATATAACGGCCTACAAGTCCAGCTAAATTGATTAGAACATTAAACACTTAGCTGACTGACAGAACTATGTGGATTGTTTCCAGTTTCTAAAATGTGAGGATTTTTCTGCATTGCGTACGTTTACTTTTACTACTTTAAGTACATTTTACTCATGATACTTGCATTTGATTACTTTTCAATGCAGGACTTTTACTCCTCCTCCAAAGTGCGCTGAAGGAGGGTAATGACATTTCTTTAAACCAATTAAACCGTGCTAAACTCCGCACGGAGCTGCTGCACCATCAGCCTGGTCTCACAGAATTCCGTGAAATGATCACAAACTGGTAACACTGCATTCCGTGGTGGTGGCACGGAATGAATGAAAATTCCGTGTGGCCACCACGGAAAACAATGGCAATGTAAAGTAAATGAGAATATGACGTAGCATTAAGCGCGACAACGGTCCCAAGTAGTATGTAAGGCCAAAATTCTGCATAAGGAGGTTGGTTGGGGGAGTGGATGGGTCAAACACAGGACTTTCACCCAGGAGACCGGGGTTTGTGTCCCGCGGGTCCTGTTTCCTAAAGTCGCTTTCTTCTTTTCTCACGTGTCACAGAACCATAAGCCCACCCACGACCTTTTCCTGAACCCAACCGTCCCGTTCTTCCTGCGAGTCACAGAACCGTAAGCCCACCCACGACCTTTTCCTTAACTTAAGGGGCCGTGTTTACTTAACAGAATTCTTCCATGGGCCCATCACGGAATTTCTTGCGATTCCGTGAAACTGCCACAGATTTTGAGTTAAGGGCCCGTGTTCGTTTCACTGAACTCTGTGAGAACTCATGTCACTATGCGAGTCAATTCAAGATCACAATTATAAAAGCACCTCTAAAACCCTTTTCAGCATCATCACAGTTCACGTCACAATAAGATATGCAGTGTTACAATGACATTTTTTTGTATTTCTTCTGATATGTCATGAGAACAACAGAAGACTGACAGCCAGCAGAGTAGAAAAAGACCAATGTCAGATTCCACAGGCTATTTGAACCTAAAATCTTCAACTACCTGCTATTTAAAGGCCTGTGTCAGCAGTGTGAGTGGTGTTGTGAAGACCATTCTCTAGTCATGCTTTAGGTTTAAGAGTTTGAGTTTTCACACCCACAATTATTGGCCGTGATAGAAACAACTAAAAAAATTCAGGCCAAGGTTAAAACTGATCATGGGTATACTTTATCTATGTTAATTGTCACTTTACTCTCTCTCTCTCTCTCTCTCTCTCTGCATAATTATGATTGAGATCATTTGATGGTGTGTAGCAATTTTGAAGTAGCTGAAGTTAGCTGCTAGCTGCCGTCCGGGATGAGTGTGTCCAGCCAGGACACACTTTGGTGATAATCATAGCGCAGCAAATATGTGTATTTGTAGCTCATCCATTTTGTGTGCGATCGATCTGTTGTTGCTGAGTAGGAGGCTTGGCAGTGGCGATCTGTGTGGTAGTTTCCTTAGCCGGGTTAGCAGGCCCGACCAGCATCCTTGTTTCTGCTTTCTCTCCTGTCCCCGCCTTCGTCGCCTCCCACTCCCGACAACAATCCATTGAGCGTCCGGTGGTCTGGCTATGTCCTCCAGAGGACAGGTCATGTCTTTGTGACGAAAACTTGAAGTTTATTCCCCCTCAAAAATAGAACTTGTATTGTATTGTTAACTACAGTTTAGAACATGTTATGGAAAGAGGAAGCCACGGTAATGCTTTTTACAAAGTATATTGGATTGCGTTGGATTGTGTGCTAAATATAAGTTAAGTCCATAATAACTCACCCTTGTGTTACTACCCTGCTCACTGACAGACTCCTTCCATCACACTAATGATTGTAAACTACACCTGGAGGACAGTGATCCATAACAGTAGTAGCCCTGAGGAAGTGATCAGTCGACTCGAGTCACACCTCGACACCATGCCCCGACGTGTAGAGTTTTTCAGGCATATTTCACTCCTCTGACAGAATAAGACTCTGACTTAATGTAAGTTTTTACTGTGAGAAAGTAAATGCTTGAAAAAGTGATTGCTCTAAACCTTTGTCACCACAGAGAGCAGACATAAGAGTATATGGGGCCCCCTGGACAGGTTAGATCATTGTATCAAACAGAAACTCTCTTTAACTCCCTCTCTGTCTCTCTGCCTTTCTCACTCACTCAGCTGACATAGGGGGAATGCACAAAAGAAGAGAGACATTTACACATCTGTGAACAGAATGGCAGAGTTCAGACTTGCACAAACTGAGACACACACACAAAAGGACAAAAGTAGGCCTACGTCTTTTTCCTATGGACACGTTCAAATATTTGTGTTGCTGCATATTTTATGCAGGTACAATCATTCTTTCATGACATCTAACAGCACATTATTTAAAGGTTTTGTTTAAAAAAAAGTTTTTCCTGCACCGTCAATCTCAATTCAGCCCTGTATGTCTCTGATATAACCTTGCTTTTCCAAACTACCTTTCCACCACAATACCAGGATTATTCCTAAACAGTAATCCTCAAAAAAATCAAACAAAGGATAGCTAAGTGCATGTGCTTATGTGTATTGGTTACATGCTTCTGTATAGAGTGGGTCTAGAGATGTACGTGAATTTTGATATTAATAAAACATGGAGCGTGCACAGGAAACACAATATTCCTCCATTTTCCTTTTAAATGCGCTGCATTTGTACTAATTAGGACCCGAGCAACAGGAAAGCGTTCTAACATGCATTTAGAGTCCTGTTCACTGTTCTACCAGCTTATGTAATGCTTTCATGTCAGCAATGAAGAAACGTCCTCCAGTGTGTAATGGGTGAGATGTGCATTCCTTATCTTTCAACATACTGCTTCTGATGCATAATAAATTAGATTTTCACTTTGTGCAGATGATTGTGTTATGAAACAAATGTGATGTTCACAGTGAATTCAGTTTGTTAGATAAATGTCCAGAGGATGGCGGTCAGAGTTGAGGTTGCTGTGAATCTGCCATGGATCATTTCTATCGGACAACTATTATTTGGCTCGGATCATTTATATCTGACAGCTATTATTAACAACTATTAAGTTTACTATTACGCCTACATAATACTATAATAGATAGCAAACCTGAACAACTACAAATCAAAGTACAGCAATTACAGATGAAGTAGTCTCTTGCATTGCCAGACCTATCTCCACAGTGCTGCAGAGTAAGGTCTGGCTTCTCCACACATACATTCCAGGATAGGAGAAAAAGAAACGCTCCAGGTTGTTTATATTTCTTGAAACCAATCACAATCGTCTTGGGCAGTGCTGAGCTCCAGATGCAAAGCCGGTGGCTCTGCAAAATGGTTGTGGGAAGGAACTTGTTTTGGTGGAACATTTGCATCCAGCAAAAGAAAACGCCACATACAATATTAAGTTAACTGTTCACATAATACAATAAGGTGAGCTATTGAAATTAGCTGGAGACATGGTTAAATGTAATTTGCTCTTACCAGTGAATCAGCATGTGTATTTTGTTCATAGCAAATCCCTGCCAATCGAATCCAAAATGTCCCAGTTAGATAGACAATTCCATAAACATTTTCTTTGTAAATCTTTACAATCATTCCCCAAAAGAACCAAGCAGACCTGCCTTGTTGCATGTAGCATGTAGCTTTCTAGCTCAAAGTAGAGAACGGAGTTAGACAACGGTAACACACATCCTTCGGGAAATGAAATGTTGTTGATCCGACTACAGTTGAAGGGAACACTGTACGTAAGCACTCTAAAGTATGAGAGACAGGAGAGAAAGAGATGGAACCTTGACCAGGCTATTATAGCTTATAAAAATGCAGGTATGGGAGAGAACCACCCGAATCTACCAAGTCTCTAAACTTTCAGCAACCTCTACAGTTTCACACCTGGATCAATACAGAGCTACAATCAAATCAACACATCTTAATGAAACACCCTGTACAAGTGACCTAAAGTGATTACTGCATGACGGCAGTGATTAAAAATAGAGCTTTATCAACGTAACCTTATGTGGATGGTAGCACTCTGAAGGCAGACTTCCTCTCTTGCTAATTAGCTAGTTGACTGGACTGAACTTGTACTCTCTCTTCAGGGATTCTCCTGTCAGGATGATCAGTACACAAATTGACCCAGTGGGCGATAGAAAGACTCCAACTTCGGGCGACTGCACCAACAACTATGCAAAAGAAATATGATGGACTAACAGCCTACAACAATTTGATGGTAAATGATTAAATAACATCAAAAATAAAGTTTTAATCTGCCACTGACACTGCTTGTGCACCTCTCATGTGCAGTATCGTAATTACATTTGAGTCTCAGAGCTTTCATTTGTCCAATACTTTGATTTATGATCAAATACCTGCAAAACTAATGAGTATTGCCCATGGCCTAGTCGTGTGGAAACCTTTTCTAAAGGATGCTGAATATTATTGTCGCTTGACGTTTCAATAAGCCTGTTATGATGTAGTTAAAAGATAGGTTTGGTATTTTCAACCTGGACCCTATTTTCCAATGTTTTTGTGTCTAAGTGACTAATGGGAACAACATTAGTCCAGTATTAAGCAAAACCGCTGCAGCCGGCAGCTGCAATACAGGCTTCAGTGTAATCACTCTGGGCATTTGTGCACCATCAAGTGCTGTTGTTGTCACTGACAGGCCTAGATTATTATTCTAAGTGTCTGACAACATTATGGAAAGGATCCCTACAGAGATAGACCTTTTTACTAAAGAGTAAAATCCTTCTTGTTTAACCAGAAACAGCCCCGAAATCGCCATTGCCAAACTCACCAAACCCACCAGACTCACCAGACTTCATTAAATAAACAATACTTTTAGCATGTATAGATCCAGCATATATTCATGTGTAAATGTTCAAATGTAGGGCTCATTTCAACCAAACCACAGTGATGATTGTTATAGAATCATCAAAATATTTATTACAATCCAATGATTATATCATAGCATAGCTTCATTTCTACCTCCATGATATTGTTTTATTCTTAGTAAACGCCAGATTTGAAAGAAGTCAAAAGGTTGGAAGTATGATGTGTTTGGAAAGTTTGGTTTCTACCTGAAACCAATTTAGATCACAGAATGGATCGGGTGACAAATTACTGGTAAAGACAGCCAGGTGTTAACATGTGTCAGCACTTAGGGCATATATCTGTTTTGTCAGTTTAAATTCCTAAAAAAAAACACTAACAAAACCCTTTTTGAGCAACACAATCCCACATACAATTATTCAAATGTGGCATATTAATGCTCTAATGTCCCAATTAAAAGACACACTTTCCACCTCATTTACCAGGCTGTCAAAATCAACATGAATGTTGTTGTCAAACAGCAAAGTAAAATAAATGATCGGCCTGTTTTGGTGGGAAATATATTTTCTGTTTGCTGATGCACCTGAGACTCAATGCTCAAAGACACCAAGGTAACAGATGTTGTGTGCCGGGGGAGCTTCCAGCCCCCTATCCTTCTTCCACTCCTCCCGTGATGTAAGGTCCCCCTGGCAATTTTTTTCCTCAGCCCTGAAATTTCACAAACAACGTCCTTGTAACTTATGTCTCCCTAAACTCCTTTCCACCATCTGTTTCAGAGCAGGTCATGGAAGGGGAGAATATTGAGAAAGAAAGAAAGACATGCTTGATGGGCTTTGTGCTACACTCCCAGGCATTCAGGATACGTTCAACAAGACCTGGCGGTCTGTGTTGGTTGACAACAAAAGAAGTACATAACAACAGCTCGAACTGACAGCTTGCCAGTGCCAGTTTTTATTTGCTAACAAGCACATCAAATTCCCATTAGCGTCCTTTCAGGAGAGACAGTGTGAGGTCTACAAAGAGGGGATTCAAGACAGACTCTCATAAAAATTACATCAGATAAGGTGTTGCAGCTCATTGAACCGTAGCCGTATTGGGAGCAATTTTGGGTTTCCATTAATAGTAAGAGGCAGGCAAATGCTTGGTGGAAATATCCTGAGTTTTCTATTCTAATCAGTATTCTGGAGTGCAGTGACTCTACATTACCCTCTAAAAAGACTAAAGTGGGTGGATGAATATCTGAACTCCCACCATGCCACCTTTTTCTTCTCTACAAACCCAGTTATTCTGTCTTCTCTGACTCTGATATTCACCTTCTTCTTCTTTACTTGTGTTTTTTTCCTCCTTCTCACTGACATTCCACTCTTTATCTCAGATATTCTTCCATCTTCCTTTCCCTAAGGACTTATCTCTACCCCACCAGTATTACCACAGGCGCACACACTCTCAATCACACGACTGTCCTTCATTTTAGTTTCAGACGCGTCTGTCTCTTCACCTCCAGCGGTGTAGCCAGGTAGCTAGCTGTCAGGGCCTGAGAGCTGTCTACCTCTGATTATGCTATCATATTGCTCTGCCGATGCAATCTCCCATTCGGATCAAGAGGAATCCAGTTTCATATTAGCCATTAATGTTTAACGAGACAGGAGTTTAGAGGTGGGTGTGGGGAGCCAGTGACCCTGAGGGCTGGATCCATTTCAGCTTTGAGCCAGCAGAGTGTGAGTGTGACGTTAGCACATACTGTACACAGACAACATGCATGTACTCATAGTTTCTGAGAAATATGCCCTACAGGGACTGTAGTGCTATGTATCAATCTATTTTTTTTGGTATGAGTTGCCCAGTGTTGGAGATACTGTATATGCCATATGGATGTCTGCCTTCTCTGGAATACAATGGAACAAGATGGCACTCAGCTTGTGGAGATTAGTTCATAGCTAACAATACTGCTAGCTCACCTGAGCTAGCTAACGCTACAGCTCAGCCAAGAAGGATGCCATTCATGTTTACAGCTCATGCTGGCAGGAGCCTCTCGTCCATGAGGACACTTCCACCTTCAGCACGGTGATGCGGTTGGCAGGTGGAGTTCGGTAGAAAGAAAATAGTTTCTACATGAAACTGGTCACATCCAGGACTGTGGATTATTTTGAGTAACCGGATCATGTTTTCTGGAAAGAGACGTTGCTGTTGAGTTTTTCAAATGTATTTTTTGGTGCTGAAAGAAGCATATAGCCATGGGAATGGATTGAGTTACAGAAGCCAGTGAAACAGAGGCTAGCCCTGATGTGACATTGCTTAACATTTGTTAAGACACCTTTGAGCACTATGACTTTAAAGATGCATAACAATTAAATAACTACAGTTTAACTCCAACATAAACTGGAATTTTATTTAACCACGAGGAGGTCTGTAGGATGCCTTTAATTTAGTTTGGGGTTAACTGTAGATACCATAAAGTCCCACCCCATGCCCATTACACAGATCCCTTTCCATCATCTGGTAGCTATCTGGCTGCCTGACAATCGCTTGGTCATTAAGAAAACTTTCCTTGATGGAGAAGAGTTCCAACAAGAAAGAAAGAAAGAGAGAGAGAGAGAGAGAGAGAGAGAGAGAGAGAGAGAGAGAGAAACTGTGCAATATTCTTTCTGGTTCTCATTCGCAATTATTGATTGATTTTTCAGAGCATGCAAAGCTTTTAGTGTTAGCAGAGAGTGAACAGTGGTGATAGTCGATCAGACAAACAAGTAGTTGAGGCAAAAGCCTGGAAGAGCATTTGTGGAAGAGCCAATAGGAGTACTCTTTCTTTCTGAAATGACCTTTGATTGGCCAAAGTATTGCGTCATGGGCTAGATTTTCTAAAGCCTAAAAACAGAGCTAAGAGGAGGTGCAAAAGTCTAGTTTTCTCTCAGGCCCATTGAATTACAATATGCTCTAAGGTTATTATGGAATTGTTGCCCAACAATGCCAAAAATGAACTCCTTTCCAAAGCTTCAATACAGGTGTAAAGTGCAAAGACAGTTCTTAGCATATCTCAGGCATGGACAGATTATGAGACAATGGGCAAGACACCCAGACTGAAAGAGATACAAGACACCCAGACCAAAAGAGTTTGTAGTCACTTTGTGTCTCTTTGTGGTTGTTTTGCGTCTCTTTGTAGTCATGTTGGTCTCTTTTTGCTCTCTTTGCTGTCTTCTTGTGTCTCTTTGTGGTTGTTTTGCATCTGTCTGTAGTCATTTTGTTCTTTTTGTAGTCATTTTGTTCTTTTTGTAGTCGTTCTGCATCTCTTTGAGGTCGTATTACATCTCTTTGTAGTATAATTAATTTAGCCATAACTGCTGTTTACTCACATGCCAACTTTGGGACCAGAGCAGTAAGTTTATTTACCACAGAAATGCTGGGCATTAGCTTAGCATTTGCATGCTTTCATATATAGTAAGTAGATGTCTTGGGGCTCAGTGCCGTACTTAGGAAATGTCACTAAGCTAAATAGCAACTGAGGCATTATATGTATGTGTAATAATTATTATACTTGAATAATACTGTGCTCCACAGTTGGAAAATATTAATATACACATCTGTAATTATATGTGTTAATTTATCTTTAGTGTTGTTGGCATTGTTTTGGGGGTTTCCTATTGGCTCACTGCATACCATGTAGAGGGTAAGAGTGTTTTGCTTTAGCAGCATAAATGACTGTATTCTTGTTATATTTGTCCTTGTAAAATTGTCTTCATGCTCAACATGCATGGCTTGTCATAGACAGGTTAGTTAATTGTTTTTCTCTGTACATACTTGGTATTTGCAAAGCATTTTGAAAAAAATATACTTCAACACTGGGTTTATATGATGAACAAACATGACTGTGTTTTTCAAAATTGGATATAACAATTGAACTCCTGCTGCTACCCCTACAGCAGTGCTCATGGCTAATTTTAGTGCAAAGTCTTTCCTCGCTTCCATTAATAACATGCATTGCTCTAAACAGTAACAATACTGTTAGTCACTCAGAAAAAAAGAAAACGTAAACTCCAGCACTTACACTTAGATATTCTTTATTAAATGTGGGATAAAGTGTTTCAGCTAGAAGCCATCATCAGCTTTACTATTACTATTTCACCATGTTCATTTGAAAGTCAACATGTTGTACCTGAGCTACATTTCAGATAAGAACAGCTCTGCTAGCCTTCAGGGGAAATTGCAACATCCACTCAGTGAAAGGTATTTTCCTTAGCAGTAGTAGTAACTCAGATGAAAATAATTTTCTCAAAGAGTAAATCCTTTTCTATCCAATCTAACTCCACCAACCATTTGCAATAAATGAACTGTACTGTAAACTGTACACAGTAAATCATGTGCCTCAAAGAGAAAGAGTATTGCTTAAGTGAAAAAAAAGGAATTAAAGCTGACATCAGTTTATTGGCTGTCAGCTGTGTCATCCATGCCTTATAATAAGTGATGCATTGACACATAATGTGTCACATAATGTAACCACCATTATAGTTTCTTGTAGTGGTGACTACGCAGATCTGTTAATAATACATTTGCAGTTGTCTCTGCAGACAACACAACCTTAAAGACAACTTTTTATTACAGGTTCTGTGCAGACAAGGCAAAACTGGTCTCCATATCACAAAACAAGGTTCCAACAAAGATTGAACTGAAAACCATATCTTAAAAATACGAACCTAATCTGATGAGCGGATGAAATGCAGCTGGAGAGATGGCTGGAGAAACTCAGGTGAAGGGAATGAGGTGATAATGCACAAACACAGGTGTGGTGGTAAACATGCATAAACACACAGAGACAGGAAGTAAAACAAGACATGACACATAAGGAGAGTGACGTTACAAAATAAAACAGAAAAAGGACTAATGCAAAACCCCAAAAACATGGCACTGTTAAATAATATATACAAATGGTGAAGGCAGGTACCAAACCCTAGATACGTGTTCTGCCCAGGGCATGGACTATTCCAAATTCCACTCTCCAAAGACAAGGGAAAGGTCTAATATGGGGACACAAATACATGGTGGGAAGGATGACCATCATCTCAGCACAGGGTAACCTCAGATAAGGGCAACCTGGCTGAGTTAATACTGAGTCTAGCAAAGCGTGGATTCCCGATGAAGAAGATTGAAAGGTTAAATGGGTGGCATTTCAATTTGCAAAGGTAAATTGACTTAAATGCTTCCCAGGGAGCAAGGGACGAGTAGGCCACTATTGGTTTCAGGGATTCATGCAGAGACATCACAGTCTCAGCATAAGGAAGCCAAAAGCCCTCTCTGCAGCCCAGGCCACTTGCTTCAATCCCACCACTGTGGGGCAATGGTTCAAGTCCAGTTAGGATATTGTCTCTGAGCTCAACATCCAAGATGCACCGAACCATTTGTGTCTGTGAGTGGTGTCAGCGGTCAAACCCCTTTGTTTTGAGGTCACTGCAAATGACAGAGAAGAGATCACCTCCCTACTCTCAAGTCCCAACCCGCTAGGGAATACAGCCTACTCAGGGTGATTTTCAAGGAGCCATGCTAGTCAGGCTAGTCAAAGTGACAGAAACCAGGTGGATCAATGCAGATTTGTTTCTTGACTTGGGAAGACAGTTCATTATTTCACTACCAAAAGATGACCCCCCTTATACTGGACAGTTCTCTTGTGTTTAATTTGGAGTTCCTGTAACTAATGAGAAACCTAAATGTGCTTTTTGTGTGCTTTCCTGCACTCACCACCCCCATTCTGCAGCCAGCAGACAAGGCACTTTTCAAGAGCCTGAAGTACAACTGGAACCTGGAGGGCCGTATCTTCAGCTGGGAGAATGTGGCCAGACTGCAGAAGCCTCTGTTTCTTGGAGTGTTGTCAAAGACATGGGAATGTGCAGTAACACCTCTAATTGTCTAGGCTGGGTTTTGGGGGCAGTGATATGTATCCTATGGATCCAACTCACATTGACAGGTCTCTGTTCGCTCCAAGCCTGACTACAGACATCTCTAGAGATTGACAGCAGAGAGGGAGAATTCTATAACTGAGATGGTGACCCCCCGAGCTGGACATTTCCTTGGCTGTTAATCTGGACATGGCAGCAACAGTTGAAATAGATGTTTGCCACCTTCGACCCCACAGTGACTCCTTCCCACATCTATCATCTATCAGGCTGCTGATAGGATGCCTCCAGATTCCAGCAACCCAGACGACCAGTTTTGATTATCTCATCACACTGCCTACCGCAATCATGCCTCTACTAGCATCCCGAATTGATCAAACCCTCCAGGCTTCTACCTTAGAAGTGAGGCACAATTTGACTCTGTTCGAAGCAGAGCCAATAGGGAAAGGGAAGGGAAACTGTCCCAAAAGAAGCAGAAAACTGAGGAGAATATGGGCAGCACGTGTGGAGGAAGTTACGTGGACAAAAAAGATCTGAAGAGAGGAGTAAATAACATGTGGAGCCTGCAAAAAGTGGTACAATCAGACTAGCGGGTAGTAGAACGGAGTGATTGATTATTATGAATAACACCTTTGCAAGGACTATATTTCAATGTGCGACTGTAAAAGTTCACAATCCATGCTCCATGAATTAATTTACCGTTAGTCGATGATCTCATGAATTGATGAGAAAATGAATTATATAAAATGGAATTTGAAATAAATTAAATCTTGGATTCTTTAATCACTTAAACAACTTAATCAAAATAGGCTAAAACATACTATCCAGTAAACTTAGACATTTATTTAATGTTAAGAAAAACAAGAAATCCTATAAAATATTCATTAAAATATGTCAATAGGAATGAAAACAAGGACCTACACTGAAAAAAATGTCTTGTGTCAAATACAACAACATGGTGAGCCATGCTTTGTAAAAAAAATAGCATACACACATAATGTCTTCACATTAAGAAAGTGGAAACCTTGAGGAATTCTGACAACAAGAATGCGATCACAAGATAGAATCACAATTTTTTTTTGTAATATAACTTCAGGAAATGAACACATTGAGCAATTAAACACTCTACAGGTTGCATTTAACACTATCATCTTTTGAAATGTCAAATCAGCTCAATGCACTGCTCATAGGCCTATTTCCTTTAACTCACAGACCCAAGGCTTGATTATACTTTCAAACAGACAGCTGTGGACACCACAGACGCACAGTAGTTGTGTTTATACTATCCGCTTGGAGAACACGTTCCACACGTGAAGTAGATTGCTATGCTATCACACGGTCACAACAAATTGCCGATACATAGATATTTGCACAGAGCCTACATGTATACCCTCTGATGACAACATTTACATCACGCAGACCCTCCTGGCTGCGGGCAGTATAATTTCAGCTTTAGCATTGCCTGCTCATAACGTTTATTATTGCATTCATTTATTTATTGATACAGCAATTAACCAATTTCAGAGTTCCATTCTTTCATTGAACATTATTTAGTGACAGGGCCTTTCTAGCACACATCTACGGGCTTATAACAAAGTATATGCTGTTATGATTTATATTTGACAACGTCACATTGTGCTTTTACTCTTTTATCAAAGTTAGACTTTTTAAGTAGACTTTTACTGTTCGGCAGCAGCTTCTTTTCCAAAATGTTTAAATAAATAAAACTATTGTCAATTAATTGATGTATAATATAATTTATTTCCTTAGTAATTTGTGTAATTAACAATTCAGTAAGACATTTATTTGATGTGAGATTTACTATATGCCCCTGTTCATTCAGCCATGAATATTTATTATATATTAACATCTTTCATTACTTTTATATTTACTTAAAATATATTTGTTAATATTTTTGACATGTTCAGTGGTCGGTCTGGATGTGTGTGAACAGCAGCAGTTCATGTCATCTGGCGGAGATCTCAATTGGATCACACAGCTAGGATATAGTGGCTGTCTTTAAAACATGGATCATGTGTCATGCCGGAGAGTTTGAAAGTAGGACCCAAATGCAGGAGGCCAGTCAGGCAGGTTGATGACATAAAGAGTGAGCTTTAATAACAAAAGCTGAATCCGAAAAAGACAAGAAATACTAAACACTGCAGAAGAAAACACTAGGGAAAATAACACTAGGAGCCAGGAACAAAAGCAGACAATCAGACATTGAAACAAGAAAACACACAAGGAAAGGAGGGTGGTAACGAGGACCAGGTGACATGAGGGCTAACGAGGAACAGGTGGAACACATCAGGGCGGGGCAAACAATCACAAAGGTGGGAAAACACACAAGGCAGGAAGTAAAACAAGACATGACATGTGAAAATAAAACAGGGAATACAACTAAACTGGCCTATTACATTCTGACCTTTTTCTATTAGATTCTATTAGTTTATAATTCTAACTCTGTAGACCGTGAAAGGTCCACACACGTAGTGTAAACAAACTAAAGACAGTATTGTCTGAGACCCTTTATATATTTCCCCCTGATGATTGAGTCAGGTTTTTTTTTTTGAGGGAAAGAATGAGCTGTCAGAGAAACATTTCACACAATTAAAAGTCAAGTTTCTTCTACTTGCCCAAAGGCAGATTTCATATGACTGTGTGTCAACAGTTGGTGACATTTACACTGGCAGTTACTCATCATTTGTACTGGGTGTTCCTGTTTACTGATGCGTATTATTGCAAAACAAAAATGTGGGTGGTTTTGGTGAATTGTGTTATTATATCTTTATATATTCTTTATATCCAGAGCAACTCAAATTCATTGATAGCTTTTTGTGACTGCATGCAGTTTGAAAGTTGAGTCTGAAAATGTAGCTATAATCCACAAATTATCTTAAAAAAAAAACCTAAACTTGAAGGATATATAGTTTGGTAACATTGTGTCTTGATTCCCTTACGATTTGGTTATAGGTCCCATCATGTTTGCAAACCATGAGTCATGACCACACTGTACTGATGAGCATGTTTGTGTTTGTCTGCTTGTTCTGTGACATATAATCCCACGGTACGTCAATAGCTGTCTGATGCGAGACCTCCATTACTGGTTTTGTGTTGCATGCATCCAAGGCTCATTGCCCGGAAATGTGGGTTTTTTCTCTGATCTGTGTCTCGACACATATGCCGCTGTGGCAGTATCGGACAGCTCCTGCGGCTAATGGCGTTGACGCTCAGCGGCTGAAAACCAATCCATCACACAGGAAAAAATGGTGAGGGAAGGAAAAGAGGGAGGGGAAGCGGCGAGTCAGGAGGTGGTGAAGAAAACAATGGTGATGCTGTACTTCATGATTTTAAAAGGCTATTCATCAATATGGTCCCACTGTCAGGCTCCCTGCCTGTATATCCATGGGGGAATCAAAGCCATGCCAAACTCATTTATGGGTACGGACGTGGAGAAATGGCCCATCATGAAGTCAGACAGACAGACTGACGATTGGGGTGATTGGATGTGTTGGGTTCAATGCTGCCAAATAGTTGTGTTGTCAGGACATACTGTATACTCAAGATCAGCTAAGAGCTGACATTTGATCAGTGTGCTTAAGAGGGACATTTTGGGAAATAAGCAACCAAAACGGACAAAATCTTTATTGAAATATCTTAAATTCAACTCAGTCCAATAACTAAAAGAGCCGCATGATTGAAATTATTTTGTCCCATTCTCATGTGTGTCGAGTTTGCCCTGTGGTATTCTTAGGGTGACCTCTCCAGACAAGACAAGTGAGAGAGTACAGCTCTGCCATGCTTTGTTTCAAGTCATTCCTCTGGAGAAACCTAAGTAGATTAACTGTCTACCTTCAAAGTAGATTGAGTGCACGAGGGCCCTTAGTTTAGAGTTGACCCTGGCCAATCGCTGCCTCCAGAGCTTTCAACCGATCTTGGAAATGTAGCATAGGGAACATTATTCATGTCCCTAGAGATACATACCGTGGGTCCAGTGAGGCCACGCATTACCCAATCCTTTGTGGTCCATGCAGCGACCATTAAACTGGGTGAGGAGGCTTTTCAGTTATTCAGCTGTGCAGCTCCTTACACTTTGCACAGACATATTTCTACACTTTCCTACAGCATGTTTTGGAGGCCCAGCTAGAGTTGTCTTTGTAAATGCGGCAGAATTTGTCTCTCACATATTCAAGGACCGTGTCCAAGACAGAGAAGATGGTAGTGGGTGAAAGCAGAAGTAAAAAATATGGCAAGCAGCATGCAGTATCCATTAGCACTCTAAATTCTATCCTGGTCAAACTTCTTATAATGTAACCTGGCACAAGTCAATACATGGCTACAGTTACAACATTAGCGACTGTTATCTCCTCAATGTGCAAAATACATAAAGAATATGGACATTTAAGAACCTTTCTATTGGCAGATATGTTTTAAAATATTGCAAGGGTGTTACACCTTACCAGGGCTTGTCCTTTTAGTTTGGAAGAGTAGTAAAATATAGACCTAAGAAAAAATGTAGCTTCATTCTGCCAAATAAATATTCAATTGTGAATGTTTTTATTCAATATTAACGAGTATGTAAAACATTTTCTGTTAACTTATTTTATAGACAAAACCGCTTTTTTTTTAAAATTAATTGGGATTAAATAGAAACATTTTCCCTGGTCTTAGATCTTGTGGTGTAACAAATTGCTTGCTGTGGCATTAAAATGTTTCATGAAAACTTGAAAGCAAGGAAGAAATGTAATTTTCATGCACTTAGATTAGTTGGAGCCTCCTTCATTAACTGAGGGAAATGAAGAACTCTGTGGTCTGTGTTGTTAGTTTTCACTTCACTCTTGCTCTGTTTGCCAGCAGGTGTCTAAACAAAGCCGAGGCAGTGGAAGTGAATGGAGTGTAATGTGTCTTCAGTTTTAAATGTTGAGTTTGGGGTGCTGCATGTCCTGGGAAAATCAATTTAAAGGCTTCTTCAAATGAAACGGATTTGGAAATTAATTGAACTCCCGGTGGCTGAACATGTTAAGTGTGTTGGCTCTCTGTGTGGTCTGATCACCAGCTGTAGGGAATGAACAAATCTTGCCATTATTTTTAATTTGTGTCAGACCCTTTTCACGAATGGTGGCTCATTAAAACCCTTCTGTCTTACACCCTCGCTCCCTGTTTACAAATGCAGTGGGTCATACTTGTCGCTGCATGGACATAGCTACTGAAACTGTTTTAATATCGAGAAGATTAAGAGATGGTGTACCCATTTTAGGCAGCACATTATGATACAACAGACAGAGCCCAAATGTTTTACTGTAAATGCCAGCCAAAATATGTTCTGCCCATTTGGCAACTGAAGTATGGCATTACTGGTGAGAGCAATACATGGTAAGAGCATTTTAAAGGTCATAATCAGATCCATTATATAAAAAATAAAGAGGATTCAGTCTGCAGGACGAGTAACTTAGTCTGTAGAAGCTGTACTGGCCTATAACCTAGCTATCCAGTAACCTTAACAGTATAAATGCAAATTAAACACCAGAGATTAGCTATAGTTTGGGTATTTTACTGAATCTAGGTGTAAAACCTAAAAATAAATATAAAAAATTGAGTTTGTGAGACTTAAATAGTAAACATGTAGAATGAACAATTACTGACCATTTTCTACTCTGTTACTCATTTCTTCATAGGGCGCAGGGCCATCACCATCATAAAAGACCCTTCCCACCCTTCCCACGGCCTTTTCTCCCTCCTTCCGTCTGGGAAAAAATACAGGAGCTTCCGCTCCAGATCCAGCAGGATGCTGAACAGCTACTTTCCACAGGCTGTTAGGATTTTAAATGGACTGTGCCCCCTCCCACTGCCATGCTTCCCTACTGTGCAGCTACCTGCCTGAACTGCACTTTGTTTGGACTAAACACATGACTGCATTGCACTGGCACTTTACATACTGTGCTGCTATTCTGCACAAGCTGCTACTCTCCTCTGCACTTTAATACTCTGGGCCCAAGCTCCTCCTATATGTCTATATGCTGTATTTTATGTGGGTTTTTTTCCGTATTTTTTTCTATTTTTTTTTTATCCTATTTATTTTCCTTGTTTTATACTGACACTAGCGGGGGGAACAATATTGCATTTTTTGTATGTACGGAAGTACACATGACAATGACAATGAAGTAAATCTTGAATCTTGAATCAATCATAGATAACCAGTTCTTTAAAACCAATTATTTTGATTAAAGAAAGATTATTTTGGGGCATTTTGGCCATTATTCAAGAGGACAGGCAGGAAAGGGGAGAGCGGGGGGGTGACATGCAGCAAAGGGCCACGGGTCGGACTCAAACTTGGGCCGCTGTGGTAAGGACTGAGCCTTAGTACATGGGGCGCACACTCAACCAGGTGAGCTGCCAGGGCGCCACACTATAGTTTATAATGATAGCGATAGGCATGTATAGGCAGCACTTGTATATCATTTTAAAGTTTTACAAAGCATATAACTTAATGCGCACTTCTCCTCACTAGCTCCTGATACCATTTCAAAATGGTATTTTGAACTAAACTATCGTTCAAAAGTGTGGAATCGCCTGCCACAAAAGATAGATTGGGTCCAGTTAGATGGCTGAGAGGACTACTCTATATTTTTGAAAGGGCTTTCATGCTTTTAGGTTGTACAAAGTCCTATTTACAAATAAATGTTATTTTGTATGAATGGTTCATTTTGTACATGGACACAAAACATTGTACAGTGGCTCAACCAGACTGACAATTATGAGCAACAGTTAAACTAGAACAGAATAAGAGAGCAGTCATTGGTAAAGGAAACTGGAAGCTTAGCTGCAAAATGTGTGCAGCAACAAGTTCCTGTTTCTGTGTCAAGTGCACAATAATGCAGCCTATAACAAGCTGGGATTAACAGGCAACATGTTGCTTTAGCAAAGCTATTCTTCAAACTTCACAATAGAAATAGAAGGATGGTCTAGGGTTAGCCCTAGCCCTCAGCTGAACATACTATGAATCTGTTTAAATCTATTCAATCTAACCACCGAGTAAGGCAAGGCAAGGCAAGGCAACTTTATTTATATAGCACATTTCAGCAACAGGGCAATTCAAAGTGCTTTACATAAAAAATTAAAGAGCAGTTAAAAATGAATACAAAATTTAAAACAGATTAAAAAAATGAGAATAAAATTTACAGCGCAGTATAAGAAATTAAAGAAAGGCAAGAGTTCTGACTCTGGGGACAGCAAGCAGACCTGTCCCAGACGACCTGAGAGGTCTGGGGTGGGTCATAGTGTGGTAGCATATCAGAGATGTATTTTATATATTTATAAACCAGCAGAAGTATTTTGAAATCAATTCTTCTTCAGAACTGGAGTGGTGTGATTCACTTTCTTGGTCTTAATGAGGATTCGAGCAGCAACGTTCTGATTTTTTAGGGAGACCTGTAAAGACACCGTTACAGTAGTTAAGTCTACTGAAGACAAAAGCATGGACAAGTTTTTCCAAATCCTGCTGAGACATAAGTCCTTTAACCCTTGATATATTCTGAAAGTTATAATAGCCTGACTTTGTTATTGTCTTAATGTAGCTGTTGAAATTCAGAGGTCTGTACTACGAATCAAGATCAACATGCCCTGGATTTCTTTCAGTTACCTGGCTTCACCTAACCTAACAACCGCGGTCCCGCACAACCTGTATCACGACGGTGGTTAACAACTAGTTCAATCAACCCAGGGTTTCCCAATCCAGCAACACGAGCGTTTACATAAGAGGCGGTGTTTGCGCAGCGTGACCAATCGCAAACATCTACCAGAGCAGCACATTTTACATAAGAAGAGTAAACTATAATTCTACATAAATATGAAGAACACAGACACGGTTTACAAGCAAAAAGCAATCCAGTCGCTGCTTCCTAAAACAGGAAGAAAAGCTGGCAAAAGATAGCAGACGCTGTAAATGCGTAAATCACAACGCTTATCAATATCACTTCCCCAGCAGTCAGTTACACTTCCACGTCCTTTGCATAAACTGTTGTTGCTTTAGTCTATTATTTCAGTTGCACCCTGGCAGTGGTAAGCGATCGTGAAAGCAAATAAAAAAGATAAAAACATAATTCAAACCAATGTGCGCATTGGCAACGCACGGCTCAAGAAGCCGATAAATAGCCTATACGTAATTCCCTCCGCTGAAAATCTATATCTTTCATAAAAATACCTATCAGGGAACGTTAACGGGGTTGTCGGTCTCTAAATGTTTTAACTTTTCTGAGCGCACCTCTCTCTCTCTCCACGCACCGAGCTCCACCGGAGTATTGATTGGTCAGTAGGTGGTGCTTTTACACCGGTTGATCTCTAATCTCCATCATAACCTGCTCCCGAGCAGGTTAGGTGTTCAGCATAAGTTACCACAGTGATTTAACTCGGTAACAAGTGATCCACCGTCGTGATACACAGAACCCTGGGTTGAACCTGAAGTTACCTCGTCAACGCCAAATCTTGCTTCGTAGTCCAGGCCTCAGGTCTAAGTCCATGACTACTCCAAGATTTCTGGCTTTGTCTGTTGTTTTTAACATTGTCGTTTGAAGCTGAGCGCTGGCTTTGACTTTCAATTGTTCCTCTTTTGCTCCAAAAACAACCACCTCAGTTTTTTCTTCATTTAAGTAGACTGCAGAGGGCCCAAAGAAAAATGGCTTCCCAAAATATTTAGAGCCCAGTTGCTCCGTTGTGGTTCAATATTGATGAGAGTCCCTCACCGGGGGATTCCACCGCATGCAGAGGCACCACGTTCTGTTCTCCACCGTGTGTCATAACACACTAGGAGCATTAAAAAAAAGATTTTGTTGATTTGGTTTTGGATTTTTCCTGCATATTTGTGCTTCTACCATAAAACTATGTAGTCTACATAGTTACATGGTTTCTTCCAATTTGGTCCAGTTATGAACAACATGGATCAGAGATTTGTGACTGTGTTTTAGTTGTTTAAATAGTGTAGGGATGTGATATACAATCGGGAGTCTGAACAGAGTTTATTTTGAAATTTGACCGGATGCCCTAACTGTAACACTGTTTGCCCGGCCTTGTGCAACACCCCGCGGATCAAAGCTGTGGCACAGCTGGACCACAGCACATCTGCGCCTGGTGAAATCCCGGCGTAACAGGAGAGATAACTAAAACACTGCTACGCGAAACTAAATATAGTACAGAACTGAAGTCATTTTGTCAGTACAAATCTCTACAATCTTTTTTTTTAATCCCAGAGAATATTTTAACTTTGTCTTTCTGTCAGTCTTTTTGTAATAGGGTGTTGCAGCTCTCATTCTAGAACATTTTCAAATGACTAGTAACACTGTGGTCTTTTAACAATAACGTACATGTTTCTTGTAAGTTACAATTAATAACCACTGGGTACTAAGAACAATACATATTTTTCACGGGAGACATTTTGTCATGTCATAAAATGAAAAGCACAGGTGTAACTAATGACATTATTATTAGTTATTGTATCCCATTTCGGTGTGCCAGTTCCAGGGTCCTGGTGTTGAGCCTGCTGGCTCACTCTCATACCTTACTGGAACATCCAAATGGAGGGAAGCCATCATTAACATGTGCAAAGTGGCACACAACAACGGGGAAATGAAATGCCACACGCCGGCCACAACAACTGGATGGTTGTGGTTAGGAAAAGAAGAACGGGGAAAGGAACCATCACAAAGGAAAAAGAATCATCACACGCAGGATACGCGGACAATAACGGGGCAGTTATGGTTATTAAGAGAATAACACGGAAAGGAACTGCAACACGCAGGACGTGATCCCCAGTCTCTGGGGTGAAAGTCCTGTGTTTTTTGACCCATCCACCACCCTGACCGACCTCCCTATGCGGACTTTCGCCTTATCAATACTACAACCCCAAATCAGACAGTATGAAAAACACAAATAAAAAAAGAAAGTAGTGATTTCTAAATGTACTTTGACTTGTATTTCATTGCAGACAATGTGAACACAAAATATTTCATGTTTTGTCCGGTCAACTTAATTTCATTTGTAAATATACATCCTTTCCTGTCATTCAGAGCTGCAACACATTCCAAAAAAGGTTGGGACAGGAGCAATTTAGGGCTAGTAATCAGGTAAATTGGTTAAATAATGAGGTGATTGTAATTATGATTTGGTACAAAAGCATCATCCAAGAAAGGTCTAGTCCTTTAGGAGCAAAGATGGGCCGAGGATCGCCAGTTTGCCAACAAATACGTGAGAAAATTATTGAAATGTTTAAAAACAATGTTCCTCAAAAAAAGATAGGAAGACATTTGCTTATTTCACCTTCAACAGTGCATAACATAATTAAAAGATTCAAGGAATGAGGAGGAATTTCAGTGCGTAAAGGACAAGGGCGCAAGCCTAAGCTGAACAACCGTGATCTCCGATCCCTCAGGCGGCACTGCATCAAGAATCGTCATTCATCTATAAGCGATATCACCACATGGGCTCAGGACTACTTTGGCAAACCTTTGTCAAGTACCACAATACGTAGTTACAGCCACAAATGCCAGTTAAAACTGTACTGTGCCAAAAGGAAGCCCTATGTTAACAGTGCTCAGAAACGCCGTCGACTTCTCTGGGCTCGGAGGCATCTGGGATAGACCATCACACAGTGGAAACGTGTACTGTGGTCAGATGAATTAGTATTTCAGGTATTTTTTGGGAGAAATGGACGCTGTGTGCTCCGGACCAAAGAAGAAAAGGATCATCCAGACTGTTACCAGCAACAAGTCCAAAAGCCAGGGTCTGTCATGGTATGGGGTTGTGTCAGTGCCCTTGGCAAAGGTAACTTGCACTTCTGTGATGGCACCATTAATGCTGAAAAGTACATAGAGATTTTGGAGCACAATATGCTGCCTTCAAGAAGACATCTTTTCCAGGGACGTCCATGCATATTTCAACAAGATAATGCAAAACCACATTCTGCACACATTACAAAGTCCTGACTGTGGAGGAAGAGGATACGGGTACTTGACTGGCCTGCCTGCAGTGCCGACCTGTCTCCAATAGAGAATGTGTGGCGCATTTTGAAGCGCAAAATGCGACAACGAAGGCCCCGTACTATTGCCCACCTTAAGACTTGTTTGCAGCAAGAATGGGACAAAATTACACCTGAAACACTTCATCACTTGGTGTCTTCAGTCCCTAAACGTCTTTTAAGTGTTGTGAAAAGGAATGGCAACATTACAAAGTGGTAAATGCTTTACTGTTCCAACTTTTTTTGAAATGTGTTGCAAAAACCAAACTAGGAATTTTGTTTTTTTTAAACAAAAACAATAAAAATCCTGAGGAACACATTAAATTGTGTTGCTGTTGTATTGTCTGCAATGAAATACAAGTCAAAGTACATTTACAAAATGTACATTTAGAAATCACTACTTTCTTTTTTTATTTGTGTTTTCCATACTGGCCCAACTTTTTCTGATTTGGGGTTGTACTTGCTACAGTAGTCGTTCTGGGATCACAAAATATGCTTCCCAATGAAATACAGTGCTTTAAAATTCGTCATCACCACATGAAAAAAACGACATTATCGTGTCCTGTCCACGAATTAATAGATTAAATAAACGTTACTAATTCATAAAATTCCATGAGACTGGGCTGTCAGTAGTCTGGGAATGTTAGGGAGACATTTCTATTACATTCAGAAGTTGCTACAATGCTTCAGAGCAGCTAGAATGAAGACCAACAAACCATAGTATTTGAATATCAGCAGTTTCACACCATGGCAACAAGGGTCTGACATGTTTATCTGTGTATCAGATGCACTTGTCAATTGTTTTGTCACTGGTGTGCAGTCAGCAGGTCCTGACATGTCACGACAAGGTGAGTAGCCTTGAAAAGCGTCAGTGCTGAAACTGTATATCAGCATCAGTGATATTGTAATAAAAAAAGAATGATTACCAACATCTCCAGTTGGATATCAAGATCTTAAATCAAGTTTATAATAGAAATATGACATATCTATATTACATAGTAGTACTGTGTACTGTCACAGCTGCAAGTGAGATTGCTCCTGGAAGATACTGTAAAACTAAAACATAGGTTGGACACAAATGCAATTACTATTTTTCTTATAGTGCGCATCTATTCTATATTAATGGACGTCTATTACATTCAAGCCATTGCCAAATAAGTTGGTTCAAAGCTAATTAAGCCTACCAGCTCCACAATATGTTCTCTGTATTTCTCAGAATGGCTATGTTTTACAAAATGGTATAGTCCGGTGACTTTGGCGGCCAGCAGCTTGAGTGATGCATTTTACGTAACCGCTGAGAAAGGACACCAGCAACGTTCAGCTTTGGAGACAAAGAGGACAAAAACAATGACTAGATAATTACCTTTTCTGAAGAGTCTATCATGTTTTTTAATCCTCTGTATCCTCCTTGATTTGACGGGATAAACCCTACTAGCAACTGCGTGGAGGAGGGGTGGGGGTGGTACGCGATCACTGAAGGCTTGCATCCTGTGGATGCACCGACAGGGTTGTTGTCATTACTTAGAATTCCTCATGGGGGAGACAGAAGCTACGCACTATAGTGTTAAAGTCACAATCTCTAAGATATCCGTTTCATTGTCTTTGGCGGCACCTATGGAAATACTAATTGCTGGTGTGTTTTTGAATTTCACTTCACAGAGAACCAAACAGTGTCACCTGTGTGACTTTAGTCAGTTGGCAATTGAGTGAGTGAGTCTGTTGCATTACCTCTGCTTACCTTCTCTGATGGAACCACCACTGCTGGGTAATAAAAAACACGTCACTAACTGTTTGCCTCATGTGAATTGTCCCAGGAATGTTCCAACAGACACCCAATTTGTAATACTGGAATTACAAGGGCTTTCATCATTAGGCCATAGGTTTGATCACCATTGCGTTACATCATTCGGCGATAGTAACTTAACACCCTTTTCCATTGTTAGAACTCAACTGAATGTCCGTTATCAGTCCCATAGATATGGGTTAGAATGAACCTGCAACACTTACTAGTAGGTTCAGAAGGCTGTTATAATTCATTCATAAGGTAACAGTCGCTGTTAGATTGGTCTGGACCCCTTGGCTCCACTTTTTCTACTCTGGGAGTCCTGTGTACTACTTGGTTAAAGGGATACTTCACCGATTAGCATTAAGTGTTGTATCAGTAGAAACCCGGTAGTATTTTTGAATGACCGTGCTTCCCTCCCTCATGTCCCCTGAGATGAGAGTTCTCTGTATTGTGTGTCTGGGAAAAAAACCTCTGACGCAAAAATCGGCTATGGACTACAGCCCGCTAGTTCTGCATGTTTTCAACCCGCCCATAGGGGGTGGGACTGTTAGCCATCTTGAAGCTAAGCTAACAGGTTCTCTCTTTTAAGCAGCAACCTTGCAATTATGTGCATTCAAACTACTGCACATGTGTACCACCGGGATACACTGGTACAGATCAGAGAATATGCAGGAAACTTTATTACAGACGGAATACTTGACACATTACGCATGCTTCACCTGCTACGGAGACCAGCACCTCAGCCTGCAGTGTTGCTCGATGCCGCTAGCCAGGGAAGGGGACATCGAAAGCGGTGTGCGAGAAAGCAGAAATGCAGAACAAGGGCAGGAGTTCGAGCTAGGTGGAAAGCTAACGCTAGCCGGCCACCTGTCCCATCCATCCTGCTTGCAAATGTAGACAACAAACTGGACTACATCCAACTTCAAAGAAACTCCCAATTCGAGTTCAGAGACTGCTGTGTTTTTGTGGAAACATGGCTGAACAACAGTGTATTGGAATCCGCTATCAGCTACCAGGCTTGCTAGCCTTACAAGTCGGGTAACACTCGTGGAGGTGGGCTGTGTTAACACGGACTGGTGCAGAAATGGGGTGCTTGTATCCAACTACTGCTCACCGCTGGTGGAGTTTGTGACTGTTAAATGCCGACCATTCTACATTCCATGCAAATTCACGGCTGTGTTTATACTTGGTGTTTACATCCCACCAAGCGCTAATGCTACCAATGCGCTAGTTAAACTTTATGGAGCTGCAAAACGCACATCCGGATGGACTATTTATTGTTGCTGGTGATTTCAACCACGCAAATCTCAAGAAAGTTCTTATATTCTACCTTCACCTCACGGTGAACCTAACTTATAACAATCAGTGCTCTGTTACAAATTTACTTATGTCTTTTGTTGTCTGTCTTGTCCATTGTCTGTCCCAAATACTCTAGTAGTAATTGCACTTAATGTATAGTCTATAATGTCATTTTTATATAATGTTGTTTTTATATATTTTAAATGTGTAACACCACTTGAGCCACAGTGAAACGTTGTTTCGTGTATGTGGTTGAAATCACAATAAAACACACTTGACAGGGTACCCGCGGGGTCTTAAAAGCATTGAAAAAGTCTTAAATTTGATAATCTCAAATTAAGGCCTTAAAAGCCTTGAATTTGGTATACAAAGTCTTGGATTTCGTTACAAAGGTCTTATATTTTTTTGCCTTTCCTAGGATTAAGTTCATACCGTAACAAAATTAAATGTTACTAATATAGGCTAATTTAAAAACTGACCGGAGCCCGTCGCTGGATGCACCGGAGGACCGAGACACAAAGTAAACATGCCTCTCTGACCACTACCGGGGGGAATAGCGGTTAAACTGAGCGGAGGATGTGCGGAATGTGTCGGTGTTTTCGGAACCTGGCTGGCCGCTTGGCGCCTTCAGACAAAGCTCAAGCTAACAGGCTAACAGCTTATTAGCTAGCCAAACACCGAGCGGTAACAACTGCAAAGATTGGATCTGTGAGCGCATTAAGAGGCCATCCATACGAAGACGTGTGCATCTTATAACAAACAGAGCGAGCAGCCGCCAGACTCTAACATCAGTTGATCCGTGCAGGACTTCAGTGTGAGCGGACCGTTTAGAGATGATATGACAGGCAGGTAACGTTAACGGTTATCTGCTACTGTAGCAGAGCTCCAAGTAAACGCTGAACTAAGCTGTGTGTTTTCAGTGTTAAACATTGCTGCAGGTTTTCATGCACGACTGTTGGTGATTTACAGAGGTGGAAGACTTACTCAGATCATGTATTGCAGTAAAAGTAGAAAAAAACTGTGTTGTAGAGTTACAAATTACTTGTCAGTTACAAGTCCTGCATTCAACATCTCCCTTAAGCTAAAGTACAAAAGTATTATCAAAATATACTTATGTTCCAAAAGTAAAAGTGCTCATTATGCAGTGTAATATATCTTATGTAATATATTTTATTGGATTACATTATATTATAATCTAATAAATTGTATTAAATATGACTGATAATTTAAATAAAATGTTTTATTTAATTCAAGTAGCTTACTTATTTTCTAGGGGTGAAAAATGTATACAGATTTTACGGAATGGGTACGAAATTGGCATTGAATTTAATTTGAAATGATATTAAAAAGGTCTTAAAAAGTCTTGAATTTAAGTTGGAGGATCCTGGGGGTACTCTGCTTTAATTGACTGCACTCTGTAACCGGTCGGCCTGGCTTGGGAGTGGCCTCGTAGGGAAGCGAAGCAAGTGCATTCTGGGAGTTGTTGTCTTTCATCCACATGAGCCAAAATACATTTTCTGGCATTTGTTGGATCCATCCAACACCCCAACCTTCCCCCTGATGTGGGGTTTCAGTCTTTAAATGCTCTATACCATTGTCGCTCTTTATACTACATTATGTTACAGCAGTAACCTACTGAGCCAACTAGGAGGGAGAGTAGGGCCATAAAGCATCATATCTATGTTAGTGATAAACGTTACTGATAACACTCATTCAATCGGTTCATAACTTTCGAAGCGGGTGGATTTAACAGACGTTTATTTAAATGGAAATCTTTGAGATTATTACTTTAAATTGAGCTAGGTTCCAAATGCAGATTTAAGTGTTTGGAAAGCCGGCCAAAACAATCAGAATTTACTAGAACTGTAGTGGCATTGTAGTTTTAAAAAAAAACTCCAGAATAACTTTCATCATTGCCTCATCATTACCTCATGGTAAAACTGGTATGTTTTAGAATTGCGGTCAAACTCATTATACCAGAACCCACTCATGTCAAAGTAACAAATTCACTTAATCCCACCAAAAGCACGAAAAAGTTTAGAACTTAAATGAGATCAGTGCTATGTGAATGCATCGGCCCAACGTGTCTCAGTGTCTTTCACCTTTCTTGTGATTACATCAGCTACTTGAGACCCTCAGTGGTGACTGGAGCAGGCGTCGTAGTGAGTGAGTTTTTCAATTGGGCCAGCAAGATGAATGACAATGAAAACGTTCTTTTCTTTCTGCCTGCTGTTGTTTAACAGAGGCTGGCAACGCCACAGGTGCAGACTCTGCTAATCACTTCCCTCCTCTGGAGGAAGTGACATGCTGTGCTGTTGCCATAGCTACAACCTCTGTACCTCTACCAATTTCCGCTACTAAGGCACGTCTCTAATGTTAAATCACAGATATCCCTTTTAGGTTTTTTAAGTGACGCCTATACTCTTAAAACACTGTTATATTAAAGGGTGAATAGCTAAGTTTCACAGGTAAAAGAAGTAACCTTATGCAAGTTATTAATGATTTCATGAAAGCGGCTTATATAAGCTATTTCTTCTTCTTGAGCATTAAATAATGGTAATATTTTTTTCTGTATGTTTTCTTTATATGGTTTCCCTACATGTTCTCACCAGTGTGTGTTTCAGTATATTCACTCTCCTCATTTTAAAAGACCACAATGTTGTTTTAGTTATTAACTAGGCTTACCGTGAGACAACAAATCTTTATCCCAGATCTCTTTTCTCCCCATTCTTCTGCGCAAGTGTTGTCAAGCCTACCGAAAACAGCACTCTGCTAAATAAATAGGACCCCCTCCCATCTCAAAACCAGATAATTGTTGGTCTTTGAGGAACACTCTCTCAGACTCTAATCTTTTTTCAGTGTGGAGAATCCGAGGCTTAGCTCTGTACGTAGGATGGCCATAGAGTGGAGATAAACAATTGTGTCTTCTGTCGCTTGAGGGTGTATGATTCGATATGGCCTCCCCTGTTATTGCAACTCACACAAAAGCTAGATTGTCTTTATCAAGGGAAAGTTGACTTGACATGCACAACACTCTTTTCATGCTGTGCTGTTTCTCAGTGAAAATGTTAACAGACCCGTTCCAATTTTTGTTCTACAAGGGCTCACGTAAAGTCTACAAGCTCTCACATTTTGCACCATACCATTCACCTTCATACAATTCAATCTTCTGAACTTAACCAGTTAGGGAGCCAATTCAATATGCAGGCTGTAAGTTATCATGGTGGTGTACCCCAGTTTTAACTGAGACAGTTTTGTAAGACCAATAAGTCTCTACTCTTGATATACAGTCAGTCCCAGTCTGTTGAAAGGCTCTAAGGCAGAGACACCAGCATATACTGTATTAGTGCTGGGTATCGTTCAAAATGTTTGATATCGGTACCAATACCAATATGTTGACTTTGATACCGGTTCCTAAACAATATTTTTTTCGATACCAATTATATAAAATGAAATTACCCATTTATTTTTCAGCTCCTACTATGTGAGCCCGTCTCTGTTTTTCCTGACTGCCTCTATGACGTGTAATGTTAGGCATCCAATCACAAATATAATGTAAGATCACATAAGATCTTGGTAGAAGCATGCTGCGTGCTTATTGGCTCGGTGACACTGATTATTTACTCCTTAGGTATTGAAATTGGGTACTGAATGACGAGGCATTTTTCGATACTCGATGTTTCAGAGGCCATTCGGTCGGTGACTAAAAAGTATTGAATTCTGTACCCTGCCTTATACTGTGTATTCAAAACCTCAGCAAGGAAAGCATATTTTATAATCAACAGATGTTCCACCAAAGTTGCACATTTAAAAAGGCCAGAGGTTTTCCTCAATCATTTTACATTATTGCTTGTCATTTTCGAGTGTCTAATTTTGTTATACATGATGTTTAGTCATACACGTAGTTGTTTTCCAAAATATATTGATGATGATCAGGGCAATAATTTCAAGCCGCTTTTTGTAAAATCATGTTTTCCTTTAATTTCATTGAATAATTTAAGCAATTTGCCCTGTGGTTTTGTGTTGGCCTGACTGGGGTGTGATAAACGGAAGGGGCTGAATTACCATGAAAGCTGTTGAAAATATACGAAATTAGAAATAATATCAAGGGACAGCCCATTAATAAGTGACCAGTGACCTCTGGATGGGTCTCTCACTCACTCACTCACTCACACACACACACACACACACACACACACACACACACACACACACACACACACACACACACACACACACACACACACACACACACACACACACACACACACACACACACACACACACACACACACACACACACACCTTAAATGCAACTCCTCCAGTCATTTTATTCATGTCATAATTTCACCACTCCCCCGAGGCTTCAGTGCAACAGCACACGTGTTGGCTGGCCAGTATTTAGGTGAATAAGCCATACATTGCTGCCAGTTTCTCCTTATAGGTAGCCTACAGAATGGCAGGGTGATCACAGACAGACCCCCCTAAAGTGCATGTTTACCTGCCGCCGCTGTGACAGTCCCTCATAAATCACCGTTATCTCCCACCGGTGGCACACGCCGCTTTTGTCCTTCACACAATGAGGGCCTTCCTCCATGATGGCTGCAGACAGTATGTAAGCAGTGGGGCAGCTGGAGGCTGATGTACTATACACATGGCACATTTTACACACACACACACACACACACACACACACACACACACACACACACACACACACACACACACACACACACACACACACACACACACACACACACACTCTTGATGCGCATTAATCACATTACATTACACTTACATCATTACGCTTGTCTCTGCTAATCAAACACACATTTGAAAATGTATGCAGATTTTCTTTCCTCAAATACAAACCATGTTTGTTGGTCCTGTCACATTCTTGTCTTAAACTTACCTTTGAGATTTTAAAACCCTACCTCAAATCGCCCCCCCCAAAAAAATAAGTCACTGTTTTTTTCTCTATTATGGTAATGCCATTGACATTAAGTTATTTACAGCCTTTGCAACCTGTTTGGAACCTGCAGGTATACTGTGAAATAGCATAATGGACTTGCACATGTTGTGCTCCATGGGAACAAAATAGGTGAAAGATTACAATTGACACACAATGGGAATTTAATTACCACATTTATAAGATTGCATTATCTCAATGACAATGCCATCCATTCGCATTACTGCAGGAGAAATACAATTGCAGCGTGATGTATGTTTGAAAGAGGATTTCATGCAGCCATATGCTTCTATTAACATGAAGTGCTGTCAGTGTATTTCTTCGCTCTCTTTCTCTTGCCATGCATGCATTACTTCTTTGTGCTTGTGTGTGTACAGTGTGTGCCTGTTTTGTATTGGTTTAATCATTTATTTTACTATAGTGTTATCAGTACACTGCACACCAGGGACCCATTGACATGCATATTCTGCACATACGTATATTAATTTATATTAATAACTCATCTGTGGTGAGGCCCTCCCCATCCTCCACCTATTGATAGGTCTTTATGTGATTTCCTTATTGGCAGCAACGCTGGGTAATTTCCACAGGAGTTTTTTTTTTTCTTCTTATTTTTCTTTGTCTCCTCTTTTTGTGTCCATGTGTGTTTAACGTTTTGATGATGAGTGATGAAGATGAGTAAGTATGTGTAGGTGTCAGCATAAACAGTTAGCGATTTGCAACAACTACACAACAAATTAAACAAATAATATACACCAATATACTAATACAGACTGTTAACAATGAAGCTGACATTTTGAAGGGCCACCCTTGCTTTTTTGACAGAAAAAATGTCTTTATTGAAGTTGGAATTGGAGCTGCTGTGATGCAAGAAAAGATTCAGACTTGATACGATGTGATATGAATGAAAGTATGACCATAATCATCTTCGTCATCATTACCCACGATTTGTTTCCCACATGCACAACACCACACTGTAGAGGAGAGCAGGCGCCTGTCACAGAGCAAGATTAATGTGTTAGCCTGTTATTGTTGGGATTATTTTAGGGTTTCCAGTATCACAAAGCTGGCTTACTTTAAACTGGGGTATATCACCATGGTAACCCATGCTCCAGAGCAACTGCAAAGTGATTCTACTGACATAAAAATATCTATTGCTCTGTCTTACTTCACTCAGCTTATTGTCAACTCAGTCCTTTTTTTTAATGTCAGAGGCATTATGGATAATGACAAAGTTTTTCCCAGTGAGCTGATTGGTCGGGCTGTTGGCAGGTTTCAATCTGATCTTCTCAAGTTAGCAGGTTAGCTGTGCAGGCCAGACTGACCCTTTTAATGGCAGAGTATTTATAAAATAATCCAAGACTTCAATTCAGAGTACAACATACAAACAAACCTCAAAGGGTTATTGATTGATGGATCTACCATCCATTTTTGATGGATCTACCACAAATAAGCCGTGACCCTGTGGGGAAACATTGACGCCTCACACTTTAAGGTCAAGGACATGAAACATTGCATTCTCCCGTCACAAGTTCTTCTGACGTTCTTCACACACACTGTGAGAAAAATTAGCAGATGTAACATAATATATAGAATGTCTTGATGGATATTCTTTTATCACACAGTATGATAAAATGTATCTTGTTTTTAGCAAGGTTGCCCAATAGACAGAAGTAATGCATACTTCACAGAAAAATGAAAATTATATTGATGTCTACTGGAAAAGAACTTTGATCCTGTGCTATAATAGAACATCTGTGATATTTTATACAGAGTTCAATTACATGTCAAGTATTGTAAGTAGGTTTAGATTCATGACCTCTGGGGTTCAAGAGTTTGTCCTCCCACACTTTGACAGTGAATAATGACATTAAGTAATGTAGGCTGATGTATACATTGAATGAACTTTTTTTTAAAAGACTGTAATGTCCGTAGTCAAGATTATACTGAAATGCTGTTCATCCACCCTGCAAATAAATTCAGTCAGTCAGGTTTAGCACAAATCTAGAGAAATTAAATTTAAACTTTGGTCGTAATCAGTCCCGGTAAATATTCCAATTATACCAATTATGTCTGGCTGGCTGTGGCTAAACCAGACGGAAATGTGTATAAGTATTTCTTTTAATATAGTTTCAGTGAAAAATAATGATGTTCTGCTTTTATACAGAATAAAAAAATAATAATTTCCAACTAAAAAGCTCTGGAATAAAAACTGAAGGGAAAAAAAACACTAACATTATTCTGCTATTACAGTATCTGTAAAGTATATGAACCCTGTTAGCAGCAACACACTGAATGACCACCAATGATCGGCTCCAGGGGGGTGCTTAGTGGTAATCTTGTGGTTATCTATCTAGGGATATAGTCTTAGAATGAACTGCATTAAATTGAGAGATTCTCATATTCTGTGGCATGACCAGACTATACACTGTGTCAAAGAAAAGGGGGCACTCCCTGACTGAAGTACACATTTAATAGGGCTCATTTTTGCTTGGGCGGTTGCTCCCACTTAGCCCTGAGCATGCTACTATTCCCATGACAAAACATTACTTACACCGTAAGCCACTGACTTACTAGAGACGAATCAACACCTCTCTAAAAGTTTGATAGACATGTATTGTTATGTAATTGGTGACTTATATAGTCAATATGTGGACATGCATGTAAGAATGAATGCCAATGATTACTTACCACAACGAGGTCACATAACTATACACAAAAGGATAATTTTCCTTGTCCCTCTTTTAATGTCATTGATAGCTGCAGTTTGCTCTGTATGTAGTAGCTATCGAGAAAAAAGTGAGTGGTGGAACCTGCATAGGTCACGGCACTCACAGCTAAGAGATGTGTCATATGTATTCATATCATTGGGTGACAGTCAAGCTCCCACTATGACTCCTTCCTTTCTTGCCACACGTTTGGCTTCTCATGGCCAAGTCACGAGCGAAAGACGGGAGAAAGGCCTTCAGACATTAAGTGCAGAACCTGAAAAAGTGACACATTTGAAATAAGACTCCCTGAGTATTCATTCCTTTACAAATACACGTACATACATACACTTGTGACTCATAAGTGATAGTTCATGGGTCACACCTGTGGATTTGATCTTTCATTCCTTTGTGAATAATTCCACAAAGGTATGCAGAAATTGTTTCAAATTTTTTTCAAGACTGTCTAAATGGAATCACACGACCATGTTCACATTGAACACATCACATTGCTGTCATCGTTCTTCCTTGTCATGCTGGACATGAATGAAGAGAATTCAGAGATTGTTTCACAACGGTTTTGTTCTAAAGCACAAATAAACACACCCACACCTTAGTGCTCATATTATGCTTTTTGGCTTTTTCCCTTTCCTTTATTGTGTTTTTATATATATATATATATATATATATATATATATATTTATATATATATATATATATATATATATATATATATATATATATATATATATTTATATATATATATATATATATATATATATATATATATTTATATATATTTGTGCATGTTATAGGTCTACAAAGTGAAAAAGCCCAAATTCCACCCCAAAAGGACCATCTCCAACAGAAAACACTGTTCACAAACTGCTCCAAACAGCTCTGTTGTAGTCCAGCCTTTACTTCAGAGACAAACGTGGTCACTTTGTAACACACGTTATAATGCTCGCCTAGCTGCTAGCATGGCACTCCCTCATACTCTGTTTCTTACTGGCTAGTAGTCCTTACCTAGCTACTGCACATGTGCGACTCCCAACAAAGATGGTACAGAAGTGAGATGCCTCACCCTGCACACTGTTATTGTCGGGGGGGGGGTCAAGTACAAATAAGAAGAAAAAAAAAGTACAGGCAGAGAACAGGGTGACTCTGCAGACCCAGGCAGTGCTGCACACTAAACGTGGGTCATAAGTCCTGATTGAGAGAGATTAGTTTTGTATGAGTCTATGCATTGTTCTTTAGGAAAATGCTGCTTGGTATACTTAGGCTTTAGCATTCAGATTTAGAAAAATCAAGTGTTCTTTTATCCATGGTTTAAATGAATGCAGCTGAATGCCAATGCAAATTGAAATCTAACACATTAAAAAAATGTATACCATGCTCGATTCTGATTGGCTGCTGGGTGTCCATAAAAAAGTGATATAGGACACCTAGTAAAGGAGTTCCGGTGAAACTGACTGTTTACTGTTAAATCAATAACTAAATCAATGTGCTACATTAAATCAAAAAGAAAATGTGGATCGGTTATTTCCAACTCGTCCTCTGAACACCACAGGATGGCGCTAACACACACGCTGCAAAAAGTAAGTTATATTTTTGTTTCACAGAGAATAACGTTATCTCACATCCCGTTCACTGTTCAGGTCGCTACTCCAGGCTGCGCTGCTGCGGCCGACAGTAACGTTACACATCGCGGATCAAATTGTTTGTAAAAGTCGTTATATTGTTTTGGGGACAATGACATGGCTGATAGCTAGCTTGTCTTGTTGTTTAACATACTGTCAAATTATTTTTACTGATTGCCAACTGTACACAATGTTATTGACTTTGGATCTTGCTAGCATAGCGTTAGCCTTCTGGCTCGTAGCTAAACTGAAGGGTTCTATCAGCTGAGCGGACTATAAACATCTCCGGTTGCTAAGGATGGCAATGTCGTATCTAAGGTCCTTCCTATTTCCTGGAGGAGTGAACAATGTTTGCATTGCATAAGAACCTGATGGATGGGAATGATTGTTCCAGGTATTAGTCAAACCGTCAGGCGTAACCAGGGAAACAGGCATTGTTTGTAAAAACTTTTGATTTCGATTGTAAAACTAATTAAAATGTGAAATAAAGTTTAAAAAAATATGTTATTTGGCAAGTGACCATGGTATAAGCAGGTTAATGCCCTTCGAGGTGTCCATTGTCAGGTATTAATGGACTTCGGCAGAGGCAACTGTCAGACGCGCACGCCTCGCCGTCGTCCATTAACACCTGACAATGGACACCTCGTCGGGCATTATCCCTTACATATTTTATGTTGTTTTAGCTTATTTATTGATGAAAATGCTGACATGCGGTTGAAAGCTTGAAAAAAAGCTAGTACGTTGACCTTTCATTTAGATTTTATTATTATTTAAATTATTTAGTCAAACAGACTGTTCCAAAGGTCAAGAATGAGCTTCAATTCTAAATAAAAAAAATGTTTACTTTCTGAACAATAAAAATCATACAGTACATTTAAAAGGTCACAAGTACAAAAAAAGAAATGGTGGAATAATGTTAAAGATGAACTTTACTGTATTTAATTTTTTTCTTTTAGTTTCCTATTATGTTTCTCACATTATTACAACATCTAGTTTGAAGAGAGTAGTGGCACGTCTACCCAGTGCTGTTTTCACTTAGGCACTAATGATACATCCCACTAGCGTCTGAGACTCCAGAGTATAGTGTTGTTGCTGTTAGAGTGGTGTTCCTGATGTGATGATGTGCTACCTTCTGTGACAGCAACTGGCAGCCAAATTGTTTCTCCTTTTTATTAAGAGAACGTCTGCCTAGGGCGCAAATATTGAGTTGGCTACATAAAGTATATATGCGGTAAAAGCCTTGAATGTACTATAGACTTGAGAGAAAAAATCAAACCCCCCCCTTCAATTTTGCCCATATTGTATGAGTTTTGATAGTCACTGAGTACAAGTGATGCAATGTAAATGTAAGTAGGTGTAATATATAATAATTAAAAAAGGGACATAGTTTAATAAAGTTACCAGGGATGGCCATGAAACAAAAAGCGATTGTCCAATCATACAGACGCTCAGCAACAGGAACTAAAGACAGACTTATGGATTGTGTGGTGTGTCAGTGTGGTGGTTATATAACCTGGCTTCCAGGTCAACATAACAAGCACCTGCAGAGTCAACAGAGACACAGGTGAATCACATAAATACAGCAGGGCCATCACACTTTAAACACAATATGTAGCCATTGAGTGCATATTTAACACTTTTACTGGGTTTAAAAAGGGTGAGCTGCAAACTTAGTCATTTTTTAAAAGACAATTTCTTGGGCATTTAGGCCTTTATTTTATAAGATAGCTGAAAACATGAAAGGGGAAGAGAGGAGGAATGAAATGCAGCAAAGGGCCGCAGGTCAGAATCAAACCCGCATCCGTGGGGTCAAGGGCAGAGCCTCATACATGGGGTGCATGCTCAACCAGGTGAGCTTCCCAGGCGCCCTAGCTAACTTAGTTTTTAACTAGTCTCGCATTGCCAGACCTTTCTCCACAGCTCCGCGGAGGAGGGTCTGGCTAGTCCACACAGCATTCCGGGATGGGAGAAAAACACGCTCTGGTTTATTGGCATTTCTTTAAACCAATCACAATCTTCATGGGCTGCCACACAGAGCAACAGTGCCTCTGCAAAATAGCCTCAGGAAGGAACTTGTTTTGGTGGAACATATGTACATTCAGAGGCTGTTTTAGTCGTGCAACAGAAACCTCAGAATGGACAGACAGTCTATCTAGCTGTCTGGATTTACTCTGCAGAGATCTGAGGACCATAGTCCTCATAAATCTATGGCAGGTTTGAATGCCAACACAAAGAAAGTGGAATGTGTGGAACATCCGGCCGAAATGAGGGACAATCCCGGAAATAAAACTTCATCAATATAGACTAGTGTTTATTAAACTCACAGAGTTAGTGCACCCATCTAATTATCCTCCTTACACTGCTAACTAGTGGGGAGAACATGCTTTTTTTCACAACCTGTGCATCAGCTATGTAACTGAGTGTTGTTGATTTTGTGTTCGACCCATTAAGGCCAGTGCAGCTATATTTATTTCTCCTCCCAGTCTAGCATGGAGTTACTTTTTATTTAGCTTGGTAAAGACAATTTAATGTACCCAATGTGTGGTGTGCAGAGACAAACATGATTTGGTTTTTCTTGATGTGATAAAACCTCAGGATATCAGTAGCTTACAGCCTGTACCTGGTAAAGGAACAACCCACAACCTAAATACTTGTAACTGACTTCACCTTTGTAGTCCATTAGCACCAGCTGTACTGATTCTGCTGCTGTGGGCCAAACTTCTGAATCAGCCAACTGTGCTAACCATAAACATTAAACTTTACTGCCTGCAGTCAGCTCACACATAAACGCTTAAACATCAGTGGCAATGTTAGAGTCTTTTAAATTTAAACCACTCCTGCCTCAAATACAGTACATTTCCCAAAAGAGAATTATAAATTGTGCACATTCCACTATGTTAAGGAATACATTATCAACATCCCCTTTGCCACTTATGCACATTTCAAACAGTACTCTCATCCTCTTTGAGTCCTTGCATCTACATTAAATATTTTTTTCCCACACAGATAAAGTTAGATCACATTTATTTCAAAACATTTATTCTTTTGTTTTTGGTAATTTGTGTTAAGTTTTCAAATATATTAACATAATGGTGCAACACACGACAACATATTACAGTAGATCAATGAACAGGTAACAAAACAAAGCTATTTCTTGATGATTTCTTTACAAGCACTTTGTAGATGACACCCTTTCCTTTGCCACTGTAACACTCTCCATGCTTTTCTGGGGAAAAAAACAGGTTTTTCACTTTTCCATTATCACTTTGTCATGCGGCCAGTCAGCAAAACTGGTCACAGGTAGGCCAGAGCACTCAGCTACTTTATCACCCCCTCTTCCCCAGAGGAGCTCTCTGCCTCAGCCAGGTCTGATGGAGGAGGTTTGCACAGCCACCAACCCACCTGTGGTAGCAACAATGTCTGCTGCACTCACACTGCATTTTCTCCAGGTCTCTGTCGGGCATTTTATGTGTTTGAAGCAAAATTGAAAATTAGTAAGCAATGAGCTTTTCCTAAAGTAATTATTAATCATAGTTGCACAGGTTCTAACCTGATGAGCAGAGATACAGGCACATACATGAGGAGATTTGTACTATTGCTTATAGTTAAGTAAAACCAAATATGAGAGACTTAAAAAAAAAACTACCAAAAGCTGACCTGTAGCCACAAATATCAATTCACTAAGTGAAAATGTCCACTGATAATGCCACTCAATTGTCTCAGAGCAGCAATGTTGTTTTGCTGCTGATGATTATTATATTAAATTATTAGCAATTTATTAGCAATCCAAATACTAGAAGTTCTTCACTGAATATTTAATATGAAAGGAAATAAATTGCGTGTGCTGCCCTTACGGGCACCACATTCCAATATTGTGGGTTATTTCTTTTTTGTGCCCCCAGAAATATGTCCTTTGTGTTGCACTGTTAATTAGTTCCATTGAGTTGCATGCATAATCTGTATTTGCCTGTGTTTACCTGCACAGGGGGCCTAGTTTACCAAAAGACACAACACAGTGGTAGTTTCATGTATACATACAATTAGTCTGAAACCTCTCAGTTCATTTTCTATTGACAAGGGAACCAAGATGCCTCTGGATGAACCTCTAACAAATCAGAGCAATTCAACTTGGGACGCAGCTCTGAGGGGACACATGCAAATGGGGGGGGGGGGGGTCACATCAAATTGTGTGTTGGTCACAAGGTTTCTTAAATTACAGCTAAAAAGTAGCTGAAATAAAATGCTGAAAGTGAAAACTGTCAATTTACAACTGGTATTTGCCACTTTGTTGTTCATTCAATGTATCTTCCTAACTTTACTATTGAACACCACCTGAATGCCCCATTTAGTTTGGTCTGTGTGTCTAGGGGAGACCGTTCTTTCCCGAAAAACAGCCACATCAGTCATTTGTTCAAGCAATTTATGACCTATATTTACGTTCATAGTGACAGTGCCCTCTAGTGGCCATGGTAGTTCTGATAGGAGCAAAGCCGAAAGTATAAGGGCACCACATTTCATATGGAGGTAGTTTGGGGTGGAGGGGGTTCAAACACACACAGGACATTCACCAGGGAGACCGGGGTTTGAGTCCTGGTTGAAAATAAAAGGAAACAGTGAGTACTTTTTTACTTTACGGAACGAACGGAGCTACGATTCTGCGTCACATGCGTAACTGGCAGTGTTGGGAACGTTACTTTAAAAAAGTAATTAGTTATAGTTACTCACTACTTGTTCCAAAAAGTAACTGAGTTAGTAACTGAATTACTCTATAATAAAAGTAACTCGTTACCAGGGAAAGTAACTATTTGCGTTACTGTTAAAAAAAACTTACTTTTTTTTTTTGCTTACATTTTTTTTGCAGTTTTCACAACTAAAATGAGTAGAACAGACCGGTGTTTGTACATAACTTTCAATATTTATTGCACGTCAATAGACAGTCAGAGGTTTATCCTGCACTTCAAATTATCTTCTTAAGAAAAGTAAACAGTTACACAATATAAAGTGCATTTAATTCTAGCGAATTAAATCAAACTCTCTCAACCTGAGACAACTGGTCAAGTAAGCAACCTGTACTTCCAAGTGTTTTGTAATGTTCACAACAATAGTAAACCTTTAAACAACAAAAAAGTGTGTTTAGTCCAAACCTCTACCTTGAAAATGCCAACTTTTCTTGCTCCTCCTGACTAGCCATCTCTGTTACTCGGTTGAATCTCCGTTTAGCTGTTGTGTGTGTGTGGCGCGCGCCGCGCGTGTGCTGGGCTGCTGGCATGTGTGTAACACTGTCTCTGATTGGCTACTACCATGCAACATGACTCTTTCTTAGCCAATCATAATCGCTTACCTCGTTACCTTGCCTCTTCAATAACTGTGAGCCCGGCCCAGGGTGCATTCAAATTATTACAGTTTATTCTATCCATACATAGTAACGCACACGGCGTTGTAATGACGGGAAAAGTAATTAGTTAGATTACCCCGTTATTGAAAAAATAACGTTGTTACCTAACGCCGTTCTTTTAAACAGCGTTATTCCAAACACTGGTAACTGGAAATTAAGTAGCGTCTGCTTTTTTACCCATACCTTGTTGATTCAAGGTTAATCTGTTTCTAAACTTAACTAATTAGTTTTGGTGCCTAAACATAGCCAAGTATTTTTTTTGTGCCTTAACCTAACCAAACTGTGACTGATTCACAACGTTAATGACGTGTTTAAAACCGCAACCATTACGTTGTCTGGTTTAGATATAAGGTTGTATTTCCTGCCACTGCTAGGGGCGCGATTTCATGAAACACTCCTATGGGTCGTATAAGAGGGTAGGAATAAACGACCGATATTGTTCTATGGTTTGGAGGACTTGTTGATCTAGGTGGTCATATAAAGAGTGAAACCCAGATCATCCTGCAGCCTGTTACATTTCAGAAACACCACTGTGTTGCAGGCGCGTAGGCAGTAATGGGCCAGGGCGGCACTGGCCCACCCAGTTTACTCACTGGCCCGTCCAGCCAAGTTTGATCAAAATATGTTTTGTTATGAAAAATATTCAAATGTATGTAAAAAAAAAAAAAAGAAATAATAACAGAACTAGTTGTGTTTGTTTAATGCATATTTTCTTCTGATTAAAACAAAACTATTAGATCAAACGCTTTCGGAACGCAGTTGGTTTCTATGGTAACAACAGGCGCACTGTCCAAAATTACGAATCCCACTATGGCCACGCCAAGACCCGCCCTACGAAGCAGCTCGATTGGCTGGGGTTAGGCATTTCACCTCGAGTGGTTAAGGTTAGGATAGCGGATTGGCCAGGGGATAGGACCTGAACAAATGGGGTTACGTTACCTTGGACGCCTGGCCAATAGTAGTGATTGAAGGGCGGGTGTTGGCGAGGCCATAGTGGGATTCATAATTTCGCGTGCCTTCCGCAGCTAACTTAACGTCGCCTTCAGCAGCTAACGTTAGCTAGCTGGCTTTTTAGACAATGCACCATGGATGTGTTAAGCAATGTAGGCTACTGTTAAAAGTTACCGCGACAACAATGGCTTCTCTTTTAAGTGGAATGGGCAGTGTTCTTGGATGGAATAGAGTGTAAATAAGGAGGAGCTTTCCTGCAGCATGTGCAGACATTTCCCAGCGGAGCTGACAGCCAATCAGAGAGAGAGGAGGCCGTCACAGAGGTAACATTCAGTCAAACGTGTTTCATCCTTCTTGTGTTATTAATTAAGTAACTTAGTAACCTTTCTATTTAGTAAGAAATTATAAACACTGATGATGGCTTCTAGCTAAAACGCGTTTGTGTTTTGCCCACATTAAATAAGAAGATAACTTATCTGTGAGTGATGTAGTTTTTAGTTTTCTTTGATCCTGTCACTGCTGTGGACTCAATACACTGTCTAAGATTTGGCGCCTTGCTGGTCACTTTTCATTATATCTTTCATAATTCAAACAATGCTTAGCTGGAAGTTTCCACTCTTTGATTTTCTTTTACTGCTAGTAGCATTCACTGCTCATGATCTGTGTGAAGGAACAATGCTGCATTGTCATTGTTACATGTGTGATTTCTGTCTGATGTAGGCTGTTCTGTCATGCAGTATGTAAACGCCTTCTCTGCTGTGTGGGTTCATGTTTAGTTGCCACTTTGTGCAATAAAATGGTTAATTTTATAACAGTGCAGTGCAGAGCCAATGCTGCTGGTTCTGCCGGTGCCAATATATTTTAGCCTGAATAGGTTAAAACTGACAGGTTTTTGTCTATATTGTTGTGTACAAACTTTTTAGACTGAGCTTTGTTGGTTGAGCATGTTGTAGACAGTACTGTTATTGCCGTTGTAATGCAGTATGTTGGAAGGTAAAAGTGTTGCTATTTTTTCAGTTTGTCCTTTTTGCCACTTCTAGTCTTTTTGAAAATGGCCCACTCACTTTTGTATTGGCCCGCCCAAAATACTATTTCTGCCTACGCCCTGCTGTGTTGTATTGTATACTATAATGTGTTGTCCTGGAGTTAAATTCAAAGTCTGTAGTGGAGGCAGAGCAGACACTGGTGAGCACCTTCGAGCTGCGCACACAGCGGTTGTGTTCACTTTTGTGGGTTGACATGAAAGCTCATTTAAAGTCTCCTGCGTTTTGGAGGGCGTTAACACTGAAATTACTGAAGGGGACACATTTGTTTTCTTTACTCGCATTATCCCCCTTGCCCCAGAATCCTTTAGTTTGATGCGTCTCCCATTCCGCCTGCATTTTTTTCCCCTCATCCTTTGCCCCCCCCCCCCCCCCCACCCCCCCCCCCCCCCCCCCCCCCACACACACACACACACACACACACACACACACCCTCTACAACTGTCTTGGTACCTGCCTCCTGTGGTGCTGCCCTTGCCCCTGTTCCCAGCAGTCCCCACTGCTGACAGGTGACCTCATGGAGCATCGGTCACACACGGCTGGCTGCGTCCACACAGATGTGTCCCCACTCGTCCTTTTCTGTCCCGCATCCGCTGACGTGGACCTCTACTGTTCACCCGATGTCGCCCCGTGGGTTGCTGCCCCTCTTCAGTTCTAAGTCCTCTGCTGTCATCCTTCTCCTCCCCCTCATTCTAACTTCTCTTCTCATAATTTATTGTTCTTTCTTCTTCTTTCTTTTTGCAATAACTTTTGATCTGCACTGGCTCACATGAAAATCTTGCTGCCATGTCAGCTTCTCAGGCTTTATTCTGTTCTGCCTCTGCCTCAATCCTTTTAATCTTTTTCAAATCCCACCCATTCCCTTTCATTTGCTGTGTTCCCATTCTTTTGAGTGTAAGATCTCACTGCTTTCTCTGACCTGGTCTCTCCTCTTTATGGTTTCTTGGATATTTTGCCTCCCCTCCCTCCTCCCAAAAAATAAATAAAATACACCCCAAAGCTAAAATGAAATTATATTTAGAAATTGAATGTCATTTGACAAAACTCATGAACAAGAACAACTTGTTTTTTTCATGCCCCGTGTGCAACCATAACCAAGTTTTACGGAACGTTCACGTTACGTCCTCATTTTAGTAGTTTTACTTAACTCACTTTAAGCAAATTCCTGTATTTTTGTTTGCGTAAACGTATCTAGTTCCATTTCACAATGTTAACTACGTGTTTAAAACTCCACCCATTAATTTAAATTGATTAAAATTTCCACCGCGGTCACTTGTTATGGTCGCATGTTTAAAAGGGCAACCGTACGGTCATATGTGTTGTTTTGGGAGTCATTTACCTGTTCTGTTGTTTAGATATGAGGATGTGTTACAACTTCACAGTTCACTGTTCTGCAGCACAAACCTAGTTGTGACTAACAACATATTTGCAACGGCAGCATTGGCTCTGCACTGCACTGTTATAAAATTAACCATTTTATTGCACAAAGTGGCAACTAAACATGAACCCACACAGCAGAGAAGGCGTTTACATACTGCATGACAGAACAGCCTACATCAGACAGAAATCACACATGTAACAATGACAATGCAGCATTGTTCCTTCACACAGATCATGAGCAGTGAATGCTACTAGCAGTAAAAGAAAATCAAAGAGTGGAAACTTCCAGCTAAGCATTGTTTGAATTATGAAAGATATAATGAAAAGTGACCAGCAAGGCGCCAAATCTTAGACAGTGTATCAAGTCCACAGCAGTGACAGGATCAAAGAAAACTCTTACTAAATAGAAAGGTTACTAAGTTACTTAATTAATAACACATGAAGGATGAAACACGTTTGACTGAATGTTACCTCTGTGACGGCCTCCTCTCTCTCTGATTGGCTGTCAGCTCCGCTGGGAAATGTCTGCACATGCTGCAGGAAAGCTCGTCCTTATTTACACTCTATTCCATCCAAGAACACTGTCCATTCCACTTAAAAGAGAAGCCATTGTTGTCGCGGTAACTTTTAACAGTAGCCTACATTGCTTAACACATCCATGGTGCATTGTCTAAACAGCCAGCTAGCTAACGTTAGCTGCTGAAGGCGACGTTAAGTTAGCTGCTGAAGGCAGCCTGGACAGTTTGCCTGTTGTTACCATAGCAACCAACTACGTTCCAGGTGTTTGATCTAATTGTTTGATTGTGTGGTTTAAACAGTTTTGTTTTAATCAGAAGAAAATACACGTTAAACACACACAACTAGTTCTGTTATTACTTCTTTTTTTTACATTGAATATTTTTCATAACAAAACATATTTTGATCAAACTTGGCTGGACGGGCCAGTGAGTAAACTGGGCGGGCCAGTGCCGCCCTGGCGAATTGCTGTCTATGCGCCTGATACAGCTATTACAGGTTGTTTAATTGGAACTACAGCTGCAGCTTTGAAAGGGAGGGTATACTGAAATGCTATTGGTCAGGACAAGCAGGATCCAGAAGTTTGGGAGCTTGCACTATACTAAAGACTAAAAGTCCTGCACAATATATATATCTATATATATATATATATATATATATATCTATATATATATATATATATATATATATATATATATATATATATATATATATTAGGGCTGTCAAAATAACGCGTTAATTTCGATTAATTAATCTGAGAAAAAATAGAGCGTTAAAAGAAATAACGCAGATTAATCCATTCCATATTGACCTTTCACCCGCAGCCGTTCTAGCCACCATTTGACTGTAAAATGGGTTGCTACAGCAACAGAAACATCGCTGCACATGCCACTAGTTAACACTACACTCAACAGCAGGTAACGTTAGCCTACCGCTAACTAGCAGCTGGAATAAACATGGTTAAAATGCTGACAGCTAATGCTAAATGGTGTACAGTTTGACTGTGTTTCACTCACTGTAGAGGATTCTGACACTTCTGCAGCTGCAGCCGCAAAAACACAGACGGAGACGGTGCGTTCAATGAAACTGGTAACCTACAGCGTCGTGGTGCATTCAAAGTTATTGTAAAATCTGGTGGATGCTTTTGTCGTTCAATAGCAATTTACTAGTGAAATAACCCTATTCCTGAAGCACTTTTGAATTTATTTCCTCAGCATATTAAGTCATATTGTTGTGAAAATAATAATAACGTTTTTTTAACTTTAATGCCACTAATGCTGATTATTCATTGATTCATTTGAATTGAAATATTTAAAATACTTTCACAGCAAAAATGATTTATGCGATTAATTTTGTAAATTAATTAATCAGAGTATGTAATTAATTCGATTACATTTTTTAATCGATTGACAGCCCTAATATATATATATATATATATATATATAATGCAATTACAATTACATTCATATTGGACACATTTACACAATGTGTCCACTGCCAACATTCAGAAGGAAGTTATTTGTGTTTGGTGTCTGACCCTAGCCATCCCATATCCTTAATGGATACTAGTGTTTTAGCTATAGTGTTTTTATGTAAAGATATTGTAGAAAGAAGTAATAATCCACAATCATCCAAAATAAACATTCTTTTCCAGCAGTAAGGTTGAAAAGTCAAGACATTTTGTCTTTTGCTCTTTTTTAAATCTGTCTCTTATGAGTCCCCTGATTTACATCAAGTGCAATCCTGAATGGTACTGTAATACTTTGTAGTTTAAATTAAACAAAATGTTTTCAAAGCACCTTGGCTATCACTGAAGCAAAGTCTATTTAAAAACCCTTTACAATTTTGTTTCGCTTGTCCGAACTGGTCTAACTAATGAATGCATTGTGGATTTTTTATTCTACTTAAGGGAAATGGTGCAGTGACACATACATATACTATAAAGCATAACAAAAAAAACATGCATAATGCAAAACAGATGCAATAAAGTCACGAAACAAATGGCACAGGAGTCATTGGTGATTCAGGAAATTAAGGGCCATGACATCTATCACTACCCTAAAATATGTGTGTGGATGACCCTCTAGCTGTTGGAAATGGGTTGCACAAACAGGATGATAAAAAAGACTTGCTAGTGCTTACCCTCATATTCCTGCAGGAACACACACACACACACACACACACACACACACACACACACACACACACACACACACACACACACACAGGAAGAAATACAAACACACATACATGCACAACCCTCCAACCTTGCTACAAATGCTACTTTTCCATAATCAATACTTAGATGCCAGTTTTAACAGTTGTCTGTGGGTAGTGGTGGTGGTGGTGGTGGTGGTGGTGGTGGTGGCGGCACGGAAGTCTAATCTGATGAACAAAGAAGAAGACAGGCTTAAGATTTTAACCTCCATTGCTCCAGTAAATAGCCAGTAGCATAAACACAACCCCTCTCCCAAACAAATATTGAACCCCATTCCGCCACACTTAATTAAATAATACCATTGGAGACCCAAGGCTGTTTAATGCTCAGACTTAGATTTGCATTTTGGAAAAGAAAACACCTTCCCCCAGTTCCCAGGTAAATATTGTGTGTCTATTCTCTTATTGGTTAGGAAGAATCAGAAAGCAACGACAGAGCTGGAAGGTGACCTTTTTGAAAATCAAACACTTGGCTGGATTTGAAAATAGACAGAGTGGTTGTGATTGTGGTGATGTTTGCCGGGGTGGGGGAAGATTGTCGGTAAGAGGGTGAAATTAAATTGCCCACAGAAGTCATCTCTTTCACTCACATTTTCCCTATCTGCCTCTTTTGGAGCCAGGAAGACAACCAGCCAGCAGCAGCACAAGGTAACCTTTCTCTAATTGATGTCTGTGTGTGCACAGCGCACCAGGTAGCCATATTGTGAGGGAGTAGAGAGTAGCCCAGGCCTCAGCATGTGGCAAGGTTCAGCTGGAGGGGGTTGATGCAGCCGTGCAGTTTGACTGATGCCCCACAATCAGTTGCAGTGTAATAGGCACAGTCTGAAGAGAGGGCTTTAATTTCTCTACAGACTGGGAACTCTGAAAACTTTGCGTTTCACTTTAAAGCTGTAGTGCAACGACTATTTTATATTAATGAATGTCCATTACATTCAAGCCATTGCTAAATGAGTTCATACAATGCTAATTGAGCTCCATAAAACTCTGTATTTCCCAGTATGGTTACGTCTTATAAAATGGTGTGGAGAACATCATTAACTAACTTTTAAAAATTATCCCATGGACAGGTGTTGAAAATCAAGCATGTGTGCTCAAACACTCAATGCATCTGCCTCGTCAAATAAAAATCAAATTAATCCAATCTAGTTATAGGGGTAACAGTTTACATAAAAACAAAGCCCCGTTCACAAGTAGCACATTAAGTGCATAATATTTTCCCCAGTGTGGGGAAGCCGGTCCATGATGCTATCAGAGTTCTCAAGTTAGTTGCTCTGCCCTGCTATTCATTGGATTTGGGGAAGGTAAGACTCCATAAACCCGAGCCAATATTACCTTGGATAGCATTCTGTTTACATTTACATCATTTTACATTAGTCATCATCTTCTAATCCTCTTCTCTCTCTCTCTCTCTCTCTCTCTTTCAGTCTCTTCCTCTCCCTCTGCGTTTGGATTTTCAGTTTTCGGTTTCAGAACAGCTGATATGAGTTGGTTCAATCAACTCGAAGTAGGTTCACGTGCGTGCACCACCATAACAAAAAGGCAGCATGAATGGAGCCATGATACTACGATTCACCATGGCAACAACCACAAAAAAACAGGTCTGTGTAAATACTCATGTGCATATGCGAGTTTGAACATGTATTTCGTTTAAAAAGCAACACAAATATCATATATAATCATAAGTATAGCCTAATTTTACTGAAAATCTATTTACTGCAATACTGCGGACGAAAAAGTTCTAGGCCTACTAATCCCATTCTGAGGCTGCAGCGCCATCATTAACATAATTATAATTCATAATATTTTATTTCAAAGGGTTTACATCATTCACCTGCAATCCTGTGGAACTCCTTTTTAATGGTTCTTATTGGTTTGTGTCCAGGGAACACTACCCAAATGTTTAAAGCACGTTTCAGAGCGATCTCTTCTGACGGCGCTTTGCTACAGGCTTTACTAAAATGCTCCGCATCACCAAGGTTGTAAAGAAAACTGTAATGTGACACAAATAATGTGCTGGGATGTAGAGCATGTCCCCGATGGGTGACATTAGTGATATAAGGACGGATAAGGTTATGTAGGCTATGTAAATGATAGAATGGGAAGAAAAACGATACTGCTCAAATAGGAAGTTATCTGGAAATTAAAATGCGTCAGGGCCTCAATATCATCTCCAGACGTATGTTTAACTCCCTGCGAAGTAATACAGCGTCTTCATCGGGATGTCAACGGGATCGTCAACAAAAGGAAATGCCATGTTTTGAGAAAAAAAACAATGTTTTAAAGTCTGCCTAACAGTCAATAAACCAACAATGTATTTTTTATTCATGCAGATATAACTGCGCTAAAATGCGCCTGATACAGACTGAATGAATGAATGAGGAAATGAAGAGCTGTGTCAGAGGGAGGAGACTGAGAGAAACTCGAGGTTTCTTGAAGAAAACCTGCTCCCAACCAGGTTAGGTTCATAGGCTCAGTTACCATAGTAACTGACTCTGAGGTTAAGTTACCTCTCTTTCTGAAACAGAAAACCCAGAGTTTCCCTCATGTCAGTGTTAACAAACTCAGAGTTTTCACTAAACCTTCTTTTTTTCTATTGCATGTCTGTCTGTTTCTAAATTATTTTCTCCGTTAAAGGTTTTTTTCAGGAGTTTTTCCTTCAGAAAATCAGAATTGAGGGTCTAAGGACAGAGAGTGTTGTATGCTGTACAGATTTTAAAGCGCCTTGGGGCAAATTTGTGATTTGTGATATCAGGGTATATAAATAAAATTGACTTGACTTAACTTGTCTTGAAATATTAAAATTGAAAACATGAAAGCACATGTTTTGTCTTTTCATGTTTGAAAGCACAAACAGCTTATAGGCTAAGCAATCAGACAGGTTGAACCTGCTACAGTACAGAGTGTGAGCACACTCTGGTGCTGTCCTTGGTGCTGATCCTCTCTGTAGATGAGTTCTAGTGCTTTAGTAAAAGCTAATGTGTAAGCAGGCGAGTACATTAACCAAGGCTGGCAGTGGCCATGGGCAGGGGTTCAGCCAGTGGAAATATAGCACAGAAAATACCAGTATCATTTCTAACTTCTGATTGGGTGGGCAGCCTACAGCCCGCTTCCAAAATCGCCCACCCCCTCTTCTCGTCGTGTTCGGACACAAACACACAGAGCTCTGAAGCACACCATTAAGGGTAGGCGAGGTACACACTGATTCCACCACTTGATGTGAGTGTGACATCTGGAGTAAATGCTTTTTAAATGGCTCCGCCTACTCCGCCTGCACCACAGCATATGCCAGCGAGGTTTTGGTACGGACCCACAGTCACGAGTCCTAACCCCCTATCATCACACCATGTTTATGGAAGAAAGAGGAATTTAGTGATCTTGTCCTATTACCAATCAATAAGAAATACATTAGACATGGATGGATTTGTTAGAATTGTTGCCAAGCAAGTCAGGAGACAAATTAGATAGATAGATAGATAGATAGATAGATAGATTTATTTTAATGACACTCGTCTTGATGAACCTGTGACAATGCTGAATGGTCAATAAACTATATACTGTATATAAATTAAGTGTAACGAAGAGACATGTTATGGAGTTGATTATGATAAAATCTTGATGAAGGATTTTTTTTGTTTTAGGGGAAATCAATCTGCTCTCCACTGACTCAAATTATAAGGTAGCAGCAAACATAGAACTGCTGCTTTACAACCTCCCTATTTCCCTCCTTCAAATTGTTCTTCATAAATTAGCATAGAATGAAACAGAATAGGCCTGCTACTTTATTAATCCCAATGGGGAAATTAATCTTCTGCATTTAAACCAATCCTAACACCCTACACCCTACACTCTACACCCTACACACACACACACACACACACACACACACTAAAGAGACTGAAGGCACAATGGCAGGAGTTTGCATATGATCTTGACTCTGTCAACCCTCTGGTTGGCAGCTGTCATTTTGCCAGATTTTTGTGCCATCTGGCCAGGGATTTGAACTGTATAAATTGCCCACCTATTACTTCTACCAGCCCACATTAATATAGCAGACTAAAACCAGCCCTGACATTAAGTGTTTCTGCAGCTGTCTTTATTTCTCCAGTGATAGTATACTGAACTTTCTTTCCCCCACATTCTAATTCTATGGCAATAATATGTAGACTGCAAAGCCACTGCAACTTTTATTAATCCAGGGAAGGCTTGCTGAATATGCTCTTTTCAGTAAACACTTAAACTGATGCAGCATTCACACAATCATACCTTGGAGCATCTTGGGCAAACCAGTGTATTGCTCTGCATCAATTAGTTACTTGACTGGAACATTTGTGCCTTCCCAAACAGCACCTTGGCGACAGTAGTTTAAGGGTAATGTTTAATCATTAACTTTCTCCACCCAATTCTTTCAGCCATGAATCAGCAATGCCCCGGTAACGATCTTGCTTGGATAACGACCAACTGCAGGTGCAATCACTGCTTCTTTTTCTTTTGTCTTTTTGCTTTTGTTCCATTGAAAACCTGCCCATGTGAACAGTTTATCATTTAGTCAGTGAACAGGCTACATTTTAACTACAGGTGAAATCCATGTAAGAAGTGCATGTATGTTCTGCTGCAGTGATAATGGAGACCAAATGGAAATATGCAGGAAGGACTGTGAGTGTGCTTTTTGTGAAAGGTGCAATTTGTGGTTCAATGTATTGCCCAAAGAAATGTTGGCATTGGGACAGGATGACCCAGAGATCAGACCACTAAAACATGATTCATGGCCAACACGCAGGACCAATTGAGCCACAGCTGCCCTTCTCAATCAGAAGTCCATCCTGATAAATATCTTTGTGTTCTTTTTCAATAACTTATGCATTGTGTTTATTTGTGTAAGTGTAGTCGAGGGGGAAATAATCCTGTTTATACCATGGTCTGGGTGGATACTCGATTCTGATTGGCTGCTGGGTGTCCATAAAAAAGTGATGTAGGACACCTACTAAAGAGTTCCGGAGAAACTGTCTGTTTACTGTTCTAAATCAATGCGCTACATTAAATCAAAAAGGAAATGTGGATCTGTTATTTCCAACTCGTCATCTGAACACCACAGGATGGCGCTAACACACACTGCAAGAAGTAAGTTATACTTCCCCTCTGGACTGACTTTGTTTCACAGAGAATAACGTTATCTCACATCCTGTTCATTGTTCAGGTCGCTACTCCAGGCTGCGGCTGACAGTAACGTTACACATCGTGGATCAAATTGTTTGTAAAAGTTCTTATATTGTTTTGGGGACAATGACATGGCTGGATAACTAGCTTGTCTTGTTTAACATACTGTCAAATTATTTTACTGATTGCCAACTGTACACAATGTTATTGACTTTGGATCTTGCTAGCATAGCGTTAGCCTTCTGGCTCGTAGCTAAACTGAAGGGTTCTATCAGCTGAGCGGACTATAAATATCTCCGGTTGCTAAGGGTAGCAAGTCGTATCTAAGGTCCTTCCTATTTCCTGGAGGAGGGAACGTTTGCATTGCATAAGAACCTGATGGATGGGAATGATTGTTCCAGGTATTAGTCAAACCGTCAGGCGTAACCAGGGAAACAGAGTTATTGTTTGTAAAAACTTTAGATTTTGATTTTAAAACTAATTAAAATGTGAAATAAAGTATTTTAAAAATATGTTATTTGGCAAGTGACCATGGTATAAGCGGGTTAATGCCCTTCGAGGTGTCCATTGTCAGGTATTAATGGACTTCGGCAGAGGCAACTGTCAGACGCGCACGCCTCGCCGTCGTCCATTAACACCTGACAATGGACACCTCGTCGGGCATTAACCCTTACTTATTCTCATGCAGCTAATTTGATTCTTTAGAAGCAGTTTGAGGATTGATTTTAACAGTGCACTCTTATTTTGAAATCAAGGGTGACATGAAGTCGGTGTGTTGGTAAACCTCCCAGCATGCACTGGCGCAATAGATTAATAGCCATAAAGTGTTTCTACATAGGTACTGGTGCTATTCTTTTACAACACGGTGCTCTCCAGTGTTTTTACACTTTCATTCCTGTTGCACAATTACATATTACCAGTGGATGTGGTTAGTCTACGAGTGATGTTGGGTGCATGATTAGTGAGGTTCTCCCTGATCGATGTACAATAGACTTTGGGATTAAAGGAGATTGTTATATACATAATGTACAATGTTGGATTTTCATAATGAACATTTAGGCAACAACAATACTTTTAAAAAACTATTAAAATGAGGACATAATATCACGTATGTCGGTAAAATTCATAACTAAAACTCTGTTGTTCGAACCCCGGTCTCCTAAATGAAAGTCTGTCACGACTGGCTGAGTGCTAAAAAAGGGAAAAAAGAGTTCTGGACCCAAATGCACGACACAACCAGCAGATGCAGGTGTAGACAAAGAGTGAAAACAACATAGGATATTACATACAGGGGCAAACAAGCAGGCAGGGAGCAAACAGGTGAAACATATCGGGACTAATCAGATTCAAACAGGAAACAAAGGTAAACCAAGACACATGAAAGTGAACACTACAAAATAATACAGGAAGTATAGCACGCAGTAGGATCTTGAAAACAAAACAGCGAAAAACTAGCAGGGTATCAGGAAGCAAGCAAAACACACAGAGAATGAGTGGACAAAAATAAAACAGGAAGTTACAAAACTGAAAACCCCAACCAAGGTTTAAAGTCCTGTGTTAGTTTCTCAGAAATAAAACTTGGTTGTTCAGACAGTTGACTTTTAGTTTTTACCACCCCAACCTTCCTCCTTAAACAGAAATTGGCGCTCTGCTACTTTATCACCTCACTCGTTTGCTCTTGCGATAATTATACAGGCACGGGAGTCGCCAACTTTCAGAAACAAAATTGTTGGTCGTTATGAGCTGCTTGCATAATCGACCGATATGGCAATTTTCTGGTGAGGGCAGGCTATAATGCACATCTCTCTAAGTCACACACATCTACTGCATGCATTTGCTTGGTGTAGTCACCGACGACAGTTGCAACCCAGACTTGGTGGTACAATAACTGTCACAGGATTTTCCAATTCACTGTCTGATTTATGAAATCGAGTTATGCAAATCAAGGTAGTCACAATGTGGCAATTACCCGAAAAGTCACTGGAGAGTGCATGTTTACCAGGTGACAGATGTATGGCAAGGTGTTGGAACAGTGTGCAGTTGTCTGAGCCGTTATGGCATCACTCTTCCAAGTGTGCCTGGCCTGTCAGTGGTGGAGGGGAGAATTAGGGGAGCCAATTTAAAACATGTTTGTGTCTCTGAAACACACAGAGAGACACAGAGACTGTGTGAGCTCGTACAGGAATTGCATTTTCAGCACAGCTGCCAACTCAAGTCTCAAACAGCCCATTTTGTTTATGTGGAAGATAAAGTTGTGTTGCAACTGATACAGCCTCCAGCCTTAGGGTGATGAAAGTACGGGGGGGGGGGCAAAAGCAGGGAGGTTGGGAGAAGCAGCAGCCAGAGGCCAAAAAGGCAGTGGTGGAATGTAACGTATGTAATTACGTTGACTCAAGTACAGCACTTAAGTACAAATTTGAGCCTTTTCTTTTCATGCTACTTTCTACTTCTACTCCACTACATTTCAGAGACAGATAATGTACTTTTTACTCCTACTACATTCATCTGACAGCTTTAGTTACTATACAAATTATCATTTCTGCACACAAAAATCATATACTTTATAATATATATATATATACACACACACACACACACACACACACACACACTAGTGGTGGGCATAGATACATTTTTTTAATCTAGATTAGTCTCACTGTAATCTTGAAATTAATCTAGATTAATCTAGATTAAAATGGCTCATTTGAATTCTGCCGAAGGTATTCAGAATATGTGTGCTACCCAAATAATGACTAAAAGTAAGTCTTTGAGAACGGGTTTCTCAAGCCAGGTGGCGCATTAGATTAGAAAATGCACTGAATGCATCACAAACTAACTACGACTAGTTAACTTCCTAAAGCGGGCGAAATCGCTGGTTTGCTAAGAGTCGGTCGGGACTCTAAGATTAACACACTGGCAGACGCAAGTGACAGAAAGACGGAGGAGAGCAGGGAAGGAAATATGCTGCTGAACGAATACGCTTAATGTTTTAAATAGCGTTAAAAAAAATTGATAAACGCAAGTGCGGCGGGCGGTGTTGATTGTGAGGCGCACCGCCGCACATTAGTCTATGTGTGGGAAACACTGTTACTGTTTATTCAGTTCATAGCTTGCGTAGTATCCTATAGACCAGCTCCCAACCCAACTTTGAGAATAGATTAACGGAGATATTTTTTTTATCGCCCGGTAAGAGTCTCACGTTAATGCAGCACGTTAACGCCGATAACGGCCCACCCCTAATATATACACAGTACATAAGTTTTGTTATAAATTAAACTACCCAAGAATGTAAAGGTCTACAAGTCCAGCTGAAATGATTAGCCAATTAAAAATGTAGTTGATTGACAGAACTGTTTTGATTGTTTCCAGTTTCTAAAACGTAAGGGATTTTCTGCAGTGAGTACTTTTAATACTTTAAGAACATTTTCTTCATGCTACTTACATGCTATTACTTAATTAAAATTTTCAATGCAGGACTTTTACTTGTAACAAAGTATTTTTACAGTGTGCTATTAGAACGTTTACCAAGTAAAGGATCTGAATACTTCTTACACCACTGCAGAAAGGAAGAAGGTGCACTTCCCCAAGGTGTCTGTTAAATTGTCTGTAATGACTCCCTGTTAGCAACAGAACAGGCACCATTCCACCTTAGCAGCTTTTGTTCCAAGTGTAATTTACCATTTACAGTTCCTGGTCCTTACAGACCTTTTGTGGCTTGTGGCTGCTGTGCTTTTTCCAGCAGAAATCCACCATATTAACCCACAAGGCCATTTGTTTGCAAAGACCTAGTGAGAGTCACGACCATCATTGACACCAAAATGGTCCCGCAATGTGCACCATCTTTCCAGTTTTCTCTCACAGCCGGACTGCACCAGTTAACACACAGCACCAGTAAACATTGTTATTAATTTCTTCATGGACAAGCAGGGTTGTTACTGGGCTTTGATAGGTGGCAGTGCATTTCATTTTAAATCACTGGTCGATAGACATCCGTTACTTAAGTGTACACCCTCTGGTTATGGTCTGTTATAAATTCCAAGGTTACCTTGAGGTTCATGATTCTCCCGTGAACGTTCAGTTCAGATGAAAACACCATTCTTGTTTGTTGTCAGTTGCTATGAGAAGAATAGATCAAGCATATGATTTTACCAAGTTTGTATATCATAAATCTAAGATTTACACCAGCTGGTAACCTTGTTTATGTCTTTCCCCAAACATCATAACAGCTGGGAGAAACACTGCAAGCTGCCTTTTGATTTGTGATTTGGGTGCCAAAGATCATCTGTATAGATCTCTCTTTGCATGGTGGTGTTTCCTCTACAAGCTCCTAGTGGGACGGATACTATGTCATGACTCAAGCTGCAGTTTCTTTCCCTTTTTGTCACCACAACATGTCAATGACAAATCACCCAACCCTGTTTGGCTAACGTCCTATATCCCGCTGTTGGGGTAAAAACCTTGTATGTCCAAAACCTTAATTTTTGAGGAAATGAAAAAAGACTAATTTGAAAACATTTTATTGAGCTATTTACCTCAGACAAAGTCAGACGGAATTGCCTTGTCACTGTTTAAATATTTGTAAAACCCACAGACAGATGTAAAGGGTGACCAATAGCATTGATTTATGAAAATAAATAAAATTACAAAATATGGTGATACAAGGTTTCTGCCCAACAGTGATGAAAATACTCAGTTTAGTCTAAAGCACAGCCACAACAATAACCTGTTTCCTAAAAATGACACTGATATCCTACTAATCCTACTTTTTGCAACAGCAAATACATTTTGTAGGAAATGGGATGCCTCCAAGATTGTTATCAACAAAATGAGGAAATGTGTTTGATTGTCTGTATCTGCAAAGTGCCGGACGCCCAGGCCTAATGATGCCACTTATCTGCCTGAAGGGCCTTTCTTTTTTTTTTGGCCAGCAGTTTCTCCACCCCTCGTGTTTTGTTTTATCTATTTTGGCACTCTTCTTTTGCAGATGCTGTTTAATGAAGACACTGATCCCAAAGGGTGAGGGGTTTAAAAATGTGACTGGGCCAGCCCAGTGTCAATTAAGAAGAAAAAGCAATGTTCCGATCTACCTGTATTATGGGCCAGTCAGACAGAAACAACCATAAAATAACAGTTGTGTCGGCTAACAGGACACATTGCCCCACCTGTAAAGTGCCCAGGTCTGCCAGATCGCCAGTCCAGCCCTGATGACCGCTATATTCTGCTGTTGCCTCAAGTGTAAATTGCAAGACTGATAAACAGACCCAAAACAGATCCCAAACTAATTTTTTTCAACATTGATCCAGAACGAAAATGTGCGGATTCCGCAGATTCTGTGTGGCCCCTGTTGATGACATTGATCATAAATTAATATAAGTTACGTTTATAAATATGCCTTTGATCAACTTAAAAAAAGAAAAGCTTTTTCTCTTACTTTATGTACTTACTGTTAATTGTTATGCACAAAACACTACGTCAAACATACGTCTGTATGTGAAAACCTACTTGGCAATAACCCTCCCTGTTTCTGATTTAAACATCATGGCAAGAAAAAGTACTCATGAGTCATTATAGATAGCGAGTAAGGAGCAGGGAGTAAAGATATGGTGATATAACAATGTTACATGATGAAAACGAGCTTGCAGTTTATGGGAAAACATCATCTAAAATGTCACTAATCTTTAAAATGGTTGAACTGGTTTTCCCTTATCTCTCTGCTCTGTGTTATTGTATGGCTATTGAGATCATAGGTGACAAGCTCAGGCAGCTTATGTTTGGTGCTTATGAGGATTGTGTGTATGAACCAATGCATACACAGTCTGTTTGCTAGCTGTGCAGAAGCACATATATACTGTATATATAAACACAAAAGCCCTATATGCTGCATTTACACAATAAAGACGTCTCATTTTAACTCTTTGTAGTAGTAATCTGACTCCTTTGGCTTTCATAAAAAGGAAAAACATCTGATTTAAGTTGTCGCCTACTGTATGTAGTGTAGCAAAAACACAGAAATTCAAGGCATCAACTCAACACTGGCCCTTGAGTTGATGCGTCATTAATATTTTTTAGAAAGTCAAATGTTTTATAGAGTCCATTTTCATTCTTTAAAGGGGTGCAATTTAGCCATTTAGATTTTCACTTCCATAAAGTTGGAAGCCTCACAGGCACAGGCCAAGACATCCTAACTTGGAGTCTCTAGTATGAGTCAAAAAATGCTGGATTCTACATTTCCCATGATGCAACTGGAAGGCATCTTTCATTAGACCCTGTCTGCCTCTTAAATGCCCATATGGAAAAACTGAACTTCATGTGTAAAATTGCTTAAGTAGCCCTTTAAAATTGTGCAATAAAAATAAAATGCACAATATTCCATGATTTTTTACCCCCCCACCATTGAAGCCGTGCTGTGGGCTCAGAGAATGACTTGCCGACAGTCTGCCACTATTCTCCCCTTTTGTGCTTCGAAGATACTGTATGTTGTGAATATAGTATCTTATATTATTATAATCTATATTATCCACACATGACAAAGGTTAAAGGTCTTCTCTCTGCATTTTCATGTGCAGGTGCAGTAGGTATAATGCTTGACAAAGTGGCATGGGAAAAGTACTTTCTAATTAGTAAATTTATTTTTGTTTAGGAACAAGAATTACATTATCTGTCATACAGAAAAAAAAAAACACTGATGTGTGAAAAAGTAGTACCTATACTGTAAGAGTTTATGCATGTGCTGTCTGTGTAGCTATTGTTCATGCCTTTCTGTTCTTGTATGTAATTATCTTGCACACAGCCTGTTCATTTTATGATCAGCTGCTCAACTATCAATTTCTCCGTGAGCGGCAGACACCTGCAGCAAAAAACAAACAGCATCCCCAAACACTCCCTGCTTGGCCAACTATCTCATAAATGTCACGCACCACGGCCCTTGTTCTTTTTTATGTGACATGAGAAGGTGCCCTGACTGGCCACATTTAATCTTATTGTAACACCCTTAGGCCCCATTAAACACAAAGGCAACACCAGCAGCATGGGAATAGCTCGCCCCTGCAGCATAGTCCTCAGCCGTAATAACTTTAAATGAAAAATAACCCCAATTTATAAATAGGCTTTAGCTAGGGTGATACATTAGGCAATTTCGGTAGGGGTTGTATAAAATAAGAGGCCAACAGCCACCAGAGTAGTGCAATGGAATGGGTAGCTTAATGTATACGGAAGAGCATACACTTTGTAGAGAAACCGTTGCTTCATATTATAATTTAACATATTCTGCATATCTCCTCATTGAAAGATCTGTATAGCATCCTAATAAAGGTAGTTTTGTGACGTATTATGAATGCAAAGTGGACAACTACTTACAGGGCTAAACATTTACATATTAATTACATCTACATTTTAGTGAGAATATATACATTTGGGGGCCTGGGTAGCTCGCGTTGTAGAGCGCACAGCGGCCGTGGGTTCAGTTCTGACCTGCGGCCCTTTGCTGTAAGTTATTCCCCCTCTCTCTCCCCTTTCATGTCTAACCTGTCCTGTCAAATAAAGGCCTAAAATGCCACAAAAAATATGCATGGTCAATTTGACAACTTGAGCCTAATAGCCTGTAGCATGTAACTGTGTAAATGAGTACCAACTCCAAATGTCAAAATGGATTCACTTTTAAAAGGGGAATTACACTGATATTACACATCAAAGTCTGTTTACAAGTGTGTAGGGAGCACTGCATATATGTGAAACATATGACACACATTAATGCGCACTTGGGTGACGAGATTGACATTCCTGCCAATGGTTTCACACCATTCCACTGACCCACTGTACAGGTGGCAGCCGAGAAAGAGCAATGCGCCAACAACGGCAGGGAAGAAGAAGACTGACTTTGTATCATGAAATATTACACTCTTTTCCTTTCTGAAGATTTATCTGCGTGAACCAACCCTGAATCATTCCTCCCTTTCTCTGGTGCCTCTTCCTTGTCTTTCTATTGCCACGTCATTGAAGTAAAATAGAGCGGTTGTTAGAAAATGTATATTGCACAAAACAATCGCAATGGGATTGTTTCCTAGCATGTGCACCATCAGAGACAACACATTCTCTCTCCCATCGCGTAAAATACGGAGGCTTGGTCAGGTGCCTTTGGCGTTGTTACTGAAGCTGCAAGTCTCCTTTAGCGTCATATCTAAACACACTTTATCTAAACGCGCTTGTTCGGGACTATTCACGTCACTTTGGACGCTCTGGGTCGGGACGTACGTTTAACTGCCATGCGGCACAAGATCGGGACAGTTGGGTTTAGGGAAAGATCGTGGGTGGGCTTATTAAAGGTACATGTGACACGCTGGACAAGAATGGGACAGTTGGGTTTAGGAAAAAAAGAACGGGATTACAAAATGGACGTTTCAGTGACACACGGGACATGAACCCCCAGTGACCTGGGTGAAAGTCCTGTGTTGTTTGACCCATCCACCACACCACCCAAACTCTCTATGCGGAATTTTGGTCTTTCATACTACTCGCTACCATCGTCGCTCTTAAAACTACGTCATTTTAAAGCGCCGTGGAGCTGCTGCTCTGCCCAGTGCGTTTCATACACACACTGAAGGGGGCTTTTTACGTCCTATCTGACGCTGAGAGCCACTGACCAAGCATCCATACTTTACAAGTTGGGAGTGAGAGCGGATTGTCAGAGAACCTGATCACCATCAAAGAGGGAAGGGATATGGGAAAGGAAAATTATACCATATTTGTTTACGAAATTTAAGTTGACAATATATTGTGGATGACATTTTGGATATGTGCCTGGTATTAATGATTAATTCATCTTTTACCATAAAAAAAATATTGTTGATTTTAAAAACCGCCTCAAGTTGTGTATTTGTTTCAAAATCAACTATTTGATCTAATCTTATCAGAATCAGAATGAGATGTATTGCCAAAGTACAGTAAGCTTTCACTTGCATGTAATTTGCCTTTGCGTGTTTGGTGCATACAGTAAACATAAGAAAAAAGAATTAACAATGAACAATAGAGCAACACATAGAGCAAGTACTGCAACAGTCAACAACAGAAATATAGAATAGAAATATTACAATAAAAAATATGTAAAAGACAATATAACAAATGTGTACAATATACACAAGAAGGTGGTGGCTCAAAGTGTTTTTGTCCAGGATGGGAGGGATCAGCCACCATCTTTCAGCAGATTGCAGCAAAAAAAAAACATCCACTTGAGCACTGATGAAAAGCAGTGTCTCCCAAACTGTTTCCTGGGGTGTTAGCTCAGGTTTGATAAGGTAATAATTAAGGCTTGTTATCAATATCTCCCACCTTGAGCATTTCTGTTATTCTGTTAGTTATTTGCAAACACCAGCTGATGTGACAGAGACAAGCAATCTGTGTGCGGGTTGATAAGGTTGTGATGAAAAAGATAAGAAGACTTTCGTCTAACAAAGAGGCAGATAGATGTTGCCAGTGAAGCAGCTAAGCTACACGAGTGCACAATGTCAAAGCATGTTGCCTGACCATCCTGTGTGTCTTCATGCGATATCAGTGATGCCTGTGGCCCCCCCAGAAACCGGTAACTGTTTGACACATTTGGGTCAAATTTAAAATTCAAGCTTGTCAAGATTGCCTTCAATCTTCTAAGCATAGAAGGGCTGTGCATTTCTGATCTATCTAGTCCATTTATGTATGTATTTTTTTAATCCCAATTCCCAGAATATCAATTAAGAAAAACATCAAAGTGGAATTATCCCTGAGAGTTTGACAGCTAGTGTGCTTCATGGCATAAACTCACCCAATGATCACAGAAATACCACCAACAGTCTTGGGTCAATAGACTCACTATGGAGTACTTCCTATGACTTACATTATTTGAATTAGCTTCATCTTGTATACTTCCAGATGAGATAGTTAAAACAATATGAAGTGAAGTGTTTTTCCTCCTTTTGTATTCCCATTGCATGTTTCTTAATATCCCTTAATTTTACTAAACATAGGAATGGTAGGACTCTATAGGACTCTCCAGGATAATGTAAAAATCCTGTGGTTTATGTTTTGACCACCACTTTTACTTGTTTTAACTTAGTTTAGACAGTTTGGCATGGTGTACAGCTCTGACTACACTACCCATGAGCCTCAGCCGCCATTGGTATGGAGATGAAGCCAGTTAGGGGCATGAATCAGAGCAGGAGGAAATTCAGAATGTTTCATCTTTGAATTTGTAATCTTAAATGGGACATTTTGATCAGTGATTGCATGTTGCACCAATAAAATGCACCTTGGGAGTTATAGTACATAAATTTAATTAAATTAATGTTATTGAACACCATTAGGTATGTCTGTGGGTTTTACAAATATTTAAACAGTGACAAGGCAATTCCATCTGACTTTGTTGAAGGTAAATAGCTATATTTAGCTATTTACCTTCAACAAAGTTAGACGGAATTGCCTTCTTGCCATGTTTTTCAAATTAGCCTTTTTTCAATTGTGTTATGCATGTTAACATGCCAAACTGAGATGGTGACCATAGTAAACATTAAACCTGTTAAACATCATCAAGCTGATGCATTTAGCTGGATATCCAAGAGTTAATTACAATGAGCGTACTGTGAAAAATGTCTCCTCTTTCATGCTTATCTGAAAAAAAGTTGACATGTGAAAACTAATTAGCAGAAAGTCATATTTATAGATCATAATAAAGAAAAGAAGAAGCTGCAACAGCAGCTACAAGAGAAATAATGACATTGCACCTGAAATGTGATGCATCATATAAAGGACTCTGCAGCCATTGAGAACACATCCCATTATTTATGCAGAGCAAGAGGCAAACTGAGGCCAGAGTGGGCACATTTAATTTCTCAGCTGATCATGGAGACAGATTCTATTTACAGCAGGCACAGGGGGAAACTGAGAAAGATGGAGGGGGTGAGCAAAGAAGAGGAGACAGAGAGACCAAGAGCAAGAAGGAACAGTCTCAGGGTGATGGAAGGTTTTAATCGGTCATTCTGACAGACCTCATTATAACCACTACGGTGCAAAGCCCGGAAAAAAATTACTTGTTAAACAAATAGCACTTTCTCTCTTTCATGATTCTTGTTTGTCAGTGAAAAATGGTAAAATGTGTGGTGTGGCCTACTTGCCTGTACACAGACACAGATATTAGGGCTATGTGTGGATAGCTTTCAGTGGTGTGTGTGGTCAACACATTCTCACTCCAATCACGTAAAATACAGATGCTTGGCCATGTTGCTTTGGTGTTGTTATTGACTCTAACGCTATTTATCTAAACACGCTTGGTCAGGACTATTCATGGCACTTTGGCCGCTTTAGGTCGGGACGTACGTTTAACTGGCATGCGGCACAAGAACGGGACAGTTCCGTTTAGGCAAACATCGTGGGTGGGATTTACGCGACACGCAAAACAAGAACGGGACTGCTGGGTTTAGGAAAAGAAGAACAGGACATTTGGGTTTAGATGGTGGTAGATGGTGGGTGAGGTTATAAAATGAAAGTTTCAGTGACATGGGGTACAAGAACTGGAGTCAAACCCTGTGTTGTTTGACCCATCCACCACCCCAACCACCCTATGCGGAATTTCGGGCTTTCATACTACTCGCTACTGTTGTCGCTCTTAATACTACATCATCTTAAAGCACGGTGTATCGTCGTATCTGACGCTGAGAGGCACTGCCCAAGCGTCCGTATTGTACGAGTTGGGAGTGAAAACGGGTTGGTATGGTACCACTAAAATCCTGGTTGAGTCCTTAATCCAGGAACCGCTATGGCACCAGGTCTGTGGTCCTGTTCCCATACTTTGTGTAGATATGTTATCACAGGTATGATACATCTTTATTTTTTCTGTTGTTAGACAGCTAGGCCAACATGAGAATTCTTTTCACTTTTGATTGCCACAAATCAGTAACTGGTTTACATCATCGTACATCATAGTTTTGAGCATTGAAAGCCTCGACCAATTCATTCTTTTATATTTGTGCTTTTGTGTGACAGCTGAAACAGAAACATAATAACACCTGCAGCCTGTCATTGGTTATATTGAAAGAGAAACAAATACACACAGAGTTGACAACATTTCAAAGTTTCACCTTTTCACTACAACATAAAAGTTGCTCCCTTGCTTTTCTTCAGAGTTGCCGCTCCTCCAATTGTGCCACATCTGACACATGCTCAGAGGCCAAAACTCAGAGTTGTGATGTGAGCCATGCAGCTGATGAAAAGCTCCCAGTTTGTAGCTACTCAATGGACAGCTCTAGACAAAGAACACAATGGAACAAAAAATGTCACGAATTAATTGTCAGCTCGGATGAAGTTGAGGCCGTACGCTATAGCCAGCTGATCGTTTCCAACGCATCACTTTTCAGAGATATAAATCTCATTTTTCTAACTGTGAAATTAAATGATTTCAGTGGAATTCAAAGTGATAAATCTCTGGAGAGCTTTTGCATGAGCTCAACTTTGGTGAAATTGTACATGCATATTCCTGCCATTGAGCAATAGCAGACCAAACTCCAAAATCCAGAGAATGGAAAGAAGCCATCAATATCTATGCTCACCATCCAATATAACATAAGCCCACTTTACCAGAGTATAAACTAATCTACAAAAGTTGCACGGTTTGCACACAGTTCTGCAGATTGTTGCAGACGTAAAAAAATCAGGTTTCTATCCAAATGTAGTGCAAATTTTAACCAAATCTAAAGGAAATCAGCAAAGGAAAATGTGACTCAATGTGTGTATCCATCCAGTACTGACTGGTATGTGAATATTAGAAGTTGAGTGCATTGAGATAAACAGTTGGTGGCACGAATTCTCCATTTGCTAACCGTTGCAGAAGAAGAGGGGGCGATGAGATGACTGAATTAAAAGAACTCCAGTCAAACCTCAAAAAGTGAAACATTGTGTACAAATATGGTATTTGTTTGTTTCATGTATTACCATTTCAGTCGCTCCGCACTGATCTAATCAGTTTTTATTTTTTTAAATAAATGGAAATGCACTTATTGCACTTCATGGTAATATGTCTTTTAAAGAGGCTGTACACCCACAAAGGTGATTTCACCCATTTTGATGATAGAGCTGTTCTCAGGAGTGTGTGTGGGAGTGTGAAGACTGTGTTTGATTGACATCTTCCTCACTATTCTGTTAGCATTGTTGCACCTGCCAGGGCTAGAGAAATTACATCTTTATCACTCTTATCGGTACATTGTGTCCAGTGACCTCACGCAGTCCACCAAGAGTCTGCCGCCCTTCACCCTGAGCAGAGGTCTCATCAGCTAAATAAACTGTATTTATATAGCGCTTTTCGAGTTTAAACAACTACTCAAAGCGCTTTTTTTACATAGCACAGGAACCATTCAATATTCACACACATTCATACACTGGTGGCCGATGCTGCCATATAAGGGGGCAACCTGCTCATCAGAAACATTTACATACATTTACACTCTGATTGGGAACAATTCGGGGTTCAGTGTCTTGCCCAGGGACACTTCAACATGGGACTGCAGGTCCAGGTATCGAACCACAGACTTTCAGATTGGTAGGCAACCGCTCTACCACCTGAGCCACTTAATATGCATGACAATGATTAAAAATGATTCAAATTCAAAAAGCCACATGCTATATCAGAGAGCATACGTACTGGGAAAGCGACAACTCACAGTAGACCATTAATGAAACCACTGTTAAGAGCATACTGTGAAAGACTGATCCAATCATTTCCACGACTCTATGGGCCTCGGAAAGAGGAAGTCACTTTATTCTTTCTTTATTTGGATCCCCATTAGCTTCCACAAAGTGGTCGCTACTCTTTCTAGGGTGCACACACAGACACTTACTGCCTCTGAACTAGAAATGGATGCCTTCCCATGGGAAATTCACTAACTGTTACTCTTTCTGGATGCATACTTTAAAGAAGGTTTGGTCACTGATCCAGCGGGGCGGTTGGTTCACCACAATAGTAATAAAAACGGTCATTTTCATGTGTCACTGATTTCCAAAAGCACAGGAAGTCATTGCAAATACAGATCAGGCTGCCACCCCACACTCACATCCAACTGCCTGATCAAGTATTGCCTGCTGTCCGTTTTATTTTTATATGTGCATTTCATCTTTAAAATGTTACTGTTCACCACCGGTTAAATTATTTTATATTGGGTGTTTAATCATAAATTCACATTTAGTTCAAACCACTCATCCTATCTGTCGTTGCAACAGTATGCTCCAGTTTTGCTTACGCACTCGGGCTTCGCTAAACAGACAAACGCTGACCAAACCATAAACCATAAATCAGTTTATCAGTTGGTTTCATTATTGAGGTATGCTATTAGGTCAGTTGCAATACATATATATATATATATATATATATATATATATATATATATATATATCTCTACACAACATTTATTTTTTTATTTTTTTAAGGCTGTCAAAATAACGCGTTCATTTCGACTAATTAATCTGAGAAAAAATAGCGTGTTAAAACAAATAACGCAGATTAATCCATTCCATATTGACCTTTCACCCGGAGCCGTTCTAGCCACCATTCAACTGTAAAATGAAGGAGGGAGACGAGAGAATGCGTTGCCACAGGCAACAGAAACATCGCTGCACGTGACGCTAGTTAACACTACACTCAACAGCAGGTAACGTTAGCCTTCCGCTAGCTAGTAGCTGGATTACACGCGGTTAAAATGCTGACAGCTAACGCTAAACAGTATAAACTTTACTGTGTTTCACTCACTGTAGAGGATTCTGACATTTCTGCAGCAGTTTAATGAAACTGGTAACATACAGCCTCGTGGTGCATTCAAAGTTATTGTAAAATCTGGTGGATGTTTTTGTCGTTCAATAGCAATTTACTAGTGAAATAACCCTAATCCTGAAGCACTTTTGAATTAATTTCCCCAGCATATTAGGTCATATTGTTGATTGTTACGGTCATTATTTGAACAGTGAAAATAATAATAAAGAGTTTTTTTTAACTTTGATGTCACTAATGCTGATTATTCATTGATTAATTTGAATTGAAATATTTAAATACTTTCACAGCAAAAAATTATGTATGCGATTAATTTAGATTAATTAATCACAGAGTATGTAATTAATTTGATTAAATGTTTTAATCGATTGACAGCCCTAATATATATATATATATATATATATATATATATATATATATATATATATATATATATATATATATATATATATATATATATATATATCTCAGTTGCATTGTTTTTTTAACCAGGGCAGCAGTTTTCAGATTACATTATCTGCTTACATAATTGCTAAAGGGTTCTCCAATGTTTTCTCAGTTAGCCTTTTAAAATTATATCAGAATAGTAAACAAAATGTGCCTTTGGGAACATTGGATGAATGGTTGCGGACAATGGGAAATGTAGATATTACATTAAAGATCAGCCACTTCTTTCTACAACAGTCGAGAACCCTTTTGCAATTATGTAAGCACATAATGTAATCTGAAAACTGCTGCCCTGGTTAAAAAACAATGCAACTGAACAGTTGATATAACAGTAATACTAATTAAATAGGTGATCCAGGCAAATATTTGTTCAGATGCTTACATGGGACTGATGAGGAACTGATACCTGTTTTTTTTGACCAGGTGTTTGGGCTTCTTTTTACCATAGCATGCAAAGCTAAATAACATAATAACAGGCCCTAATTGTTTTTTTAAATGAGGAAGGAAATTATTAAGTTCTTGACATCTTCTGTGTTACAAATGACAGTCATCACAATGAACTCCGCCACTGCCTTTGCCAATTCACCACTGCATTTGTGAGTTTGAGCACACTATTTGTGACACAAGTGTGTTGTTCTGAGTGAGACGTGTGAAGTTAAAAACCAGATAATTTGACTGGTGATGCCGATGCAGAGTCCATCACCATAGTGATATTATTGAATCCCTGAAAGAAAGAGAGGAAGAAAAAAACCTTGGGGAAAAATCTAATTGCTTGACCTTTATGGACTCCTTTGGAGTAGACACAGACCAATGTGCACCGTCCCTCGTTACATCCGCATAATTAACGTCTATCGATCTGGCTTCCCTTTTTCTCTCCCCTGAAACAGACGAATGTGCCAAGTCGGAGAGTGACAGCTGTCGTGCAAAGTGACACAAGGCAAATTCATTACCCGACGAGTCAATGGCACTGCTAAGCAGGGGAAAGAAAGGACAAGACCTGGGATGTCAATCACAAGCTGTATTGACTATCTTTATTTGAATATCAATGGCTTTGTTCAGCACATTGATTTGGTTTTGTTGTCCATCTTTGGATGAATAGCTGACTATTGGATCAAGGAAAATGAATATGTAGTGCTTTAGAAAAGATCTGGGTCTGAATGCAAAACCCAAGAGTGACTTTTTTCTGCCACTAATAGTTAAAACAGGAAATGTCTAACAAAAATGTATAAGTGCTGTTCTGTACATTAATATGCATTATTACTTTGTTACTAAAATAAAGTAACATATTAATCAAAATGTTTCCCTGGGAATTGAAAGAAGCTCAACATTATTAACCATAATATCTAATCTTGTATTCAATGAGAAACCACCATGCAAAACTTTATTATGAACCACTTCAAACATTAAACATTTAATAATAATAACAACAGGGATAAAATAAAGTGCAACGCATGCCTCGAGACACTCTGCATCGCTCCAATGTCAAAAAATGCTTATCGCTTTGAAAAGCCCATCAAGAACTTAATCCTGCATTTCACCACCTGAGGGGAATAACAGCTTTATTTCCTCCCAGGAGCCCAACTCCTCCACTGTCAACCCTCACATGATTTGCATACACGGTCAAGAGGTCACAGACTCAGCGGCGTAGTCTGACATTTTAATTCTGTGCAGACAGCAGACAGTGTGCCCGAGTCCTTTCCTAACCCATCTTCACCGCCTTGTCTGAAAGGTGAAGTATAATGCTGAACTTGGTTGGTATTCATCAGCGATATGGAGGCACTAACAAACTTTACTTGTACAAGTGACATTACATTACTACTTCAATATGACTGGTTTAGGGTGAGCTAAAATAACTTCTCTCTAAAAAAATCACAGCACACAACATATTACAAATGATGTCACATCATCATTATTCCTGCATGTAAATAATTTAAATTAGGCTCTTGTCTTAGTCCTTTTACTCAGTGTAAAGGTTTCGACATTGTAATTGTTGTAATAATTTTAACGTTCTGTGAATAAATATATATATATGTGTATATATATATACATGTGTGTGTATATATATATATATATATATATATATATATATATATATATATATATATATATTTAATGGATTGTGTATGAGTAACAACTAAACAGAAATAATCTGAAATAAATGAATTCATCAGCCTGCTATATACCGGTATATATACATATAATAAAATATATAAATATATATAATTTATTTGGGTCGTAGTTTTGGGAATGGTGTGAGAGTCCAGCACTGTTGAAATACTGTCTGCAAAAAAAGACACCCTGTTGACACAAATGTCCTCTCACGTAGCTGTTTGAGTCCGCAGGATTACAGTAACACCTGGATCTTGGCCATCCAACATCCTGCAAACAGAAGCAATACTACTTAATAATTAATATTGTTATACATTTTACATTGACAAAAGAGCCCTCACTATCTCTGAAGCTGTGATCTGCATGCGTGTGTCGACATTACTCTGCCCACTTCTGGTTTACAATCATTTGATTGAAAGCCCTTTGCATTTCCCAGATGACTTGAGGGGTATGGACATTGCTCAAACCTCCTTACAATATTAAGGCAGTAAATAGTTTGCATGGTGTGTTGCTTTGATGGTTCCAAATCATTCCTGTTGCATAAATGCACATTTCCGTGTGGATAGATAGAACCATTCTCCCGCAGTGACAGTGTTAACTTGCAGTGTACATGTAGAGATGCAGTACACAGTAATAAACGGTGCTTAGTAAGTAAGTGTGGATTACAATTTGAAATTCAGTAGTAACATGTTAGTTCCTTAACAGAGTTAAAGGGTTATTTCGGTATTTTTCAACCTGGACCCTATTTTCCTGGATCCATGCATTGCTTTCTAAGTGACTAATGTCAACAAAAATCTTTGAAATTCGTCCAGAATTGTTGCCTGGTACTACCAGACTCTTGTACATTTCATTTGTACAGAGAATCTGGCCACTCTCCATTGACAAGTGTTAACTTCCTTGAAGGCGGGTACTCTGTTGAAGTTTAAAACTATTGGATCTGCCCAGAGCCACTCTGGATCTGCCATAACCAATTGCTAACATTTGGTCGTGACGTCGGCTTAGCATCGCTAGCTTTCGCCTTAGCTAACTCCTTCACCACTAACGGAGCGAGCTGGAAAATGAAACTTTTCCCGAACCCCAGGGGGCACCAACAAAACTCAGCAAAGACTGTTCTTGCTCGGGCTTTAACTACTGGATATTTTGCAGCGTTGCCACAACGGACCGAATGGCTTCGCTCGCATCTTTCTCCACCGCCATTACGGAATTCACCGAAGGTTAGAAAACCCAAGAATATCCCGCAAACCCAGAGGTAGTACTGAAGGAAAATGAAAATTGAGCAGAAGTACATAGGAGGGCGGAGCCAGGCTACCAGTATTGAGGGAGAACACTGTAACCAGCAGCCACGAACCAGGCAGCAATGTAATCCTATAAGGGAAATTTTCGTCCACTAAAAGTGCTGTTTTTGTCACTGACAGGCTCAGGTTATTCCAAGTGTCTGACAACATTGTAAAAAGGATCTCTACAGAGATAGACCTTAGAGTAAAATCCCTTTTTGTTTAACCAGAAACAGCATTGAAATCGCCATTGCCAAACTAACCAGACTCCATATAAATAAACATTACTTTTAGTGTGTACAGAGCCAGCATATATTCATGTGTGAATGGATGACTAAAGATTTACTTAAAAGAGTGATGATTGTTGTAACAGTGGGAACTCAAAACAAGACGGCTGTTGTTTCAGTCGACTTTAAATGAAGTGTATTTTATGATGATAAAATTACTGTTTATTTAAATGGGGTCTGGTTGGTTCGGCAATAGAGAGTTCAGGGTTGTTTCATGTTAAAACTATTTTTATCTTACTCTTTAGCAAAAAGGTTAATCTCTGTAGGGATCCTTTCCACAATGTTGTCAGACACTTAATAATAATAATAATCAGATCATGTCAGTGGCAAAACTATCACTTTGGTGGACGGAAATTTGAAGGTGCACAATTGCCCATTAGCGTTACATTGCAGCTTGTTTCACCGGTGCCATGTCATTTCTCCGACGCTCCATTGTTCCGACCTCTCAATAGCCTGAAAAATTCCCTTTGGTCCTATAGCCCACTAGTCGGACGTCCACCAGCAATATTACGAATCCCAGTATGGCAACGCCAAGACCTGCCCTTCAATAGCATTATTGGCCAGGCGTCCATGCTTGCGCAAGGTAACGTAACCCCATTTGTACAGGTCCTATCACCTGACCAATCGGCTATCCTAACCTTAACCACTCAAGGTCAAATGCCTAACCCCAACCAATCAAGCTGCTTCATAGGGCGGGTCTTGGCATGGCCATAGTGGGGGACATCGGACTAGTGGGATGTAGGACCAAAGGGAATTCTTCGGATTATTGAGAGGTCGGAACAATAGAGCGTCGGAAAAATGGGCAGTCCCCGTTTCACCGCTGCTGACAGCAGGGATGTTGTCACTTGGACACAAAAATATGGGAATATAGTCTTAAAAAATACCAAAGTTACCCTTAAAATGGACAGTTTGTCAGTTTTCTATCTGTGCGCACAGTGGCCCCCAACACATTAGCTTGGTGAAGGGGCTGGAGGTACGATACAATGCAACTTTTTTGCCAGTTTACACTGAAATTCATTTTGCGTACCCGAGCAGCTCTGCTCAAAAAGAAGAAATAAAAAGAAAAATACACCCAGAGCTGGACAACATATAATACATATAGTACACATATAGTACAAAGATGAAGACATATCAACAGCCATGGCAAAGAAACATGTTACGTAATATCCTCGGGTCCAGATCTTAATTGGCAGCACACTGATTTTGTACGTCAGTTTGTACGTCACTTTGTAACACGCGTTATAATGCACGCCTACCTGCTAGCATAACTTAGCATGTGCAACTCCCAACAAAGATGGAACAGAAGTGAGAGGCCTCACTCAGTAGCTAAAACAGAGAGCTCAACACACAGGATGAAAAGAGGACACAAAAATATGGTGTTTTTTGAAAATTAAACCACATAAACCTATTCTGGTACAACCTCTAAATACAATTATGAACGTGAAAATGAGCATAATTTCAGCACTTTAATATAATTAACCCGTAAATGTGGGGCACCACATTGGCCCTATTTGTCCTGTCAAAATGATTATTAAATCTGCAAGCAGACCTTAGAGTGAAGGAAATAATTAAGTTCTTGACATCTTAACCAGCTTTTTCTGTGTTAACAGTGACAGTTTCAGTCTGTTTTAACACACACTTTATGGCAGAAGTGTGTGGTCAGAGTGAGATGTGTAAAGTTGTGACCAGATAATTTGTGTGGTGATGCAGATGCAGAGTCTATCCCCATAGTGACATTATTGAATCCCTGAAAGAAGAGAAAAAACCTGGGCTAAAAAACTAATTGCCTGACCTTTATCGACTTTGTGAGGTGCAAGGACGCTGCTAGCTTCTGCAAAAAAAGAGGATTAATAGGCATTCCTGTAAGTCGCCCAATTTACAAGTAAGTGAGCTAGCTACTTGTCGACCTACCTACAGAAATCAGCTAGTTTTATTTAAAGTTGGACGGTGAATTAACCCCGCTGCTTTGGTGTGGGGGTGTGACTACTGGAGTGCTGCACTGGGTCACGTGGGATAAGCTAGCTGTTAAAAGGTCAGCAAATACCTCTACATTTGTAGCATGGCTGCTCATTAAGTACCTTGCCCAACATTTTCTAATCACAAAGTTGTCTCCTACAAGAATACATACCAATTTGTTTTACAAAATCTAGTTTTTGGTTTGCGTGCCAGAAGTGGATACTGGAGGGAAATTAAATGCAATAGGTTAACTGACAATGTTTTGCAAATAAATTAAGTAGCCTCAAGCCGGAGAGCGGAGTTCACTTCGTGGCAAAAACTAAATAATTTCACCCAGGAAACGCTTGTTCGTTCCTCAAGAGTGTTTTGACTATGATCTTTTTCTTGAACTTAACTAGTCGTTTTCGTGCATAAACTTAACTGTCATCGCCGCATGATGCTCACTTTTTCTCGCTAAACTCCACTAGCCTACATGGCCCCTGAAAAAGAGCCGTCTCGCAGTCACCTATTGGCGGCTAAACAACTGCCGCTGGTAGCCGGCGTCCCGAAACTCTGAAGTGGCTAAATCCACCAGCAACTGCCACTCTGATTAAATCTTTCTATCACACTACAAACTGTTCACGTTCCAGCGCTTTACTTACTTTAAAATACTTCTATTTTATGTATGTAATATACGTCTATTGTATATAAGTATATAAGCTACTGTATATAAGTAGCATTGATCACTTTGAAGGGGGGATACATTTTGTCCCCACCAATTTATAGTTGCCCCACCGCCACCAACTGGACTGGAGTGTGACGAGAAATAAATACAGAACAAAAAAAACTACAGTCTCTTTACTAAATCAATTTCTCTTAGAAACGCAATGTTGTAATATGCTTTGCCTGCGTTTTTTCCCAAAGGCCCCAACAATAAACAGTTGTGGTTGTTTGCCTTATGAAGCGTCTGAAAAAAGGTGGTCTCTCTGGGTATTGTATTCCTTGCAATACACAGTATTAGTATGTGTTTAACAGTTTCTGGCTGGTTACAGTATTTACATTTTCCAAGAGCTCAGAGCTGCTCTGCAGCCAGGCTTAAAGGACCTGGGAACACTCAGGTATTCCAGGTTACAAAACGAGCACATGCAGAGTCAACAGAGACACAGGTGAATCACATAAACACAGCAGGGGCGTCACATATTAGGGGCACGTTCAATCTCAAAACGGTTTCCTGGTTGAATGACGTTTCCTCGGAACACTGTGAAACGGTGCGCAACGGGGCATTGAGATATAATCAGCTGAGGCGTGTGTATGTAAACTGGTGGTAATGAAAAGGCAGAGCGCTTTCGCAAACAACATTGTGTCCAACGCACCCCCGTTTCAGTTTAAAAATACGTGTTGCTGGGTTTTGTTGGGGCTGAATGTGGCCTCGGTGCGTTCAAAACCGTTCCCTATCACGTAAATAATGCACTATATAGTGTGTTCGCCATTATTTAGTGGGGTTCACTATATAGTCCACTATAAAATACCCACATTGCACAGTTAATTTAGGTCTGCATACAATGTAGCCTACATTTTACTCCTGTTTACCACAATGCAACACAGCCGCGTTTTCCAGGAGGAGAAGAAGAAGAAGAAGCAGAAGGACCCGCAAAAACTGCAAAGGAAAAATGGAGCGGGCTTTCATGAAAATGTGACATGCAACATATATAAAACCTTTCCTCAGTGCTCGCTTTGTTTTAGCGACATAAAACAAGTATTTTTGTTTTGGTTTGTTGCTGGGTGCGCCCGCTTCCGTCACACAAATAACCGGCGCATCTACTGACTCAACGATGTTTAGAAAATTTGAGTGTAGTCTGAAATCGTTTGGTCATTCCCTACACTATATGGGGAATAGTGAGTGAGTGAATTAGGGAACGGTTTCCAACACAGCTATTGTTTTTATGGTGCTCAATCAGTTTTCATTTTAGATATAAAATGACTGAGTGATGTTATTTAACTTTTAAGGCAGCAACAGGTTGTCCTGTATCTCCATATTTTGTCATTTAATTTATTTTTCTTTATTCAATGCTTTGGGCCACCCTTTGCATCTATGTGTGGGATTTACAAATATTTAAACAGTGGTGAGGCGATTTCATCTGACTTTGTCTGTGGTACATAGCTCAATAACATTTTTCAAATCATTTCATTTCCTAAAAAAAAACAGTTTCTGACATAAGGTTTTTACCCAACAGTGACAATATTAGAATATAGACATTCTCATTCCAGTTTGCTGGCGTGTCACAAGCTACAATGACATTGTTCCCACTGCCAAAATGAACCAAATTAACAATCAATCAGTGTGAATGAGTTGGTTGATGGCTGTGCATGTGGCATATTGATCTCTCCACCATACAAAACAGTGATATGATGTTCTTTTGTGTATGATATCCTTCCACCAAATGACATATTGAATGCATACACACTCTGTATTTCATTTATTATGTTATGTTTCGAGACTTGATGGAAAATGATCGTGCTCAAATATTGCTTCTGGCAACTAGCACATGAGCTACAGAGGCTGTCAAATCTCCATTTGCCACCTAGTGAGGATTTATCTCGCTCTAAAATGTATACGCAATATTTGATCTCAGATTTTGTTTTGGTAATATGACTACAAAGGCTTAATACAAATTATAACTTTCCAAGACTGTTTTACTTTTTATGTCACTCAACGTGCATTATTCAAAACTTCTCACTGAAAACACGGCAGAACAAAATGTATAGTAAGAGATTTAGAAATAATCCCAGATAACACCAGCACTCTCTATCTCATCTGAAACAACCCAGCCATATAATGATGCCATTCAGTGGGACATTATACTCTAATCAACACCAAGGAGCTGAGAGTATTTTACTCTGAGTGTTAAACTCACTTTTAATAGAAAACCACACAATGAAGAGTAAATTATAGGTAGCTTTCAATGCGTCCAACGTGCATTTTTTTACAGCAATGTGAACAAAAGACAAACATTTCCTTCACTGGTTGGCATGCGGTGTCGGAATGAATCAGCTTGTGTGCGTGCATGCGTGCGTTCGTGCGTGCGTGCGTGCGTGCGTGCGTGCGTGCGTGGTTCTTAGTCTGAAAAAGACAGACAGACATTGTCATAGGTGACTAAAGGAGAATATTTGTCTTCTAGTCTCAGCTCTGCTGAGATAAAAGAGGCATATGACTGATCTTTGAACAGCCTGGATGAGAGAGTTCCAGGGATCTTTACCCGGCTGGCTCAACAGGGACGTCTGGGTCAGTACAGAAAAACAAAATACAACCCCAAATCAGAAAAAGTTGGGACAGTATGTAAAACACAAATAAAAAAAGAAAGTAGTGATTTCTAAATGTACTTTGACTTGTATTTCATTGCAGAAAATGTGAACACAAAATATTTCATGTTTTGTCTGGTCAACTTAATTTCATTTGTAAATATACATCCTTTCCTGTCATTCAGACCTGCAACACATTCCAAAAAAGGTTGGGACAGGAGCAATTAAGGGCTAGTAATCAGGTAAATTGGTTAAATAATGATGTGATTTGAAACAGGTGATGTCAACAGGTGATTGTAATTATGATTTGGTACAAAAGCAGCATCCAAGAAAGGTCTAGTCCTTTAGGAGCAAAGATGGGCCGAGGATCGCCAGTTTGCCAACAAATACATGAGACAATTATTGAAATGTTTAAAAACAATGTTCCTCAAAGAAAAATAGGAAGACATTTGCTTATTTCACCTTCAACAGTGCATAACATCATTAAAATATTCAAGGAATGTGGAGGAATTTCAGTGCGTAAAGGACAAGGGCGCAAGCCTATGCTGAACAATCGTGAGCTCCGATCCCTCAGGCGGCACTGCATCAAGAATCGTCATTCATCTATAAGCGATATCACCACATGGGCTCAGGACTACTTTGGCAAACCTTTGTCAAGTACCACAATACGTAGTTACAGCCACAAATGCGAGTTAAAACTGTACTGTGCCAAAAGGAAGCCCTATGTTAACAGTGTCCAGAAGCGCCGTCGACTTCTCTGGGCTCGGAGGCATCTGGGATGAACCATCACACAGTGGAAACGTGTACTGTGGTCAGATGAATTAGTATTTCAGGTATTTTTTGGGAGAAATGGACGCCGTGTGCTCCGGACCAAAGAAGAAAACGATCATCCAGACTGTTACCAGCAACAAGTCCAAAAGCCAGGGTCTGTCATGGTATGGGGTTGTGTCAGTGCCCTTGGCAAAGGTAACTTGCACTTCTGTGATGGCACCAGTAATGCTGAAAAGTACATAGAGATTTTGGAGGACAATATGCTGCCTTCAAGAAGACATCTTTTCCAGGGACGTCCATGCATATTTCAACAAGATAATGCAAAACCACATTCTGCACACATTAGAAAGTCCTGGCTGCGGAGGAAGAGGATATGGGTACTTGACTGGCCTGCCTGCAGTCCCGACCTGTCTCCAATAGAGAATGTGTGGCGCATTTTGAAGCACAAATGCGACAACGAAGACCCCGTACTGTTGCCCACCTTAAGACTTGTTTGCAGCAAGAATGGGACAAAATTACACCTGAAACACTTCAACACTTGGTGTCTTCAGTTCCTAAAGGTCTTTTAAGTGTTGTGAAAAGGAATGCCAACATTACAAAGTGGTAAATGCTTTACTGTTCCAACTTTTTTTGAAATGTGTTGCAAGAACCAAAATAGGAATTTAGTTTTTTTGAAAAAAAAACCCAATAAAAATCATGAGGAACACATTAAATTATGTGCTGTTGTATTGTCTGCAATGAAATACAAGTCAAAGTACATTTAGAAATCACTACTTTCTTTTTTTATTTGTGTTTTCCATACTGTCCCAACTTTTTCTGACTTGGGGTTGTACAAAGAATAAGCTTGCTGTTCTCCATCTTTCCTAATCTCTCACTACCTCCCCCTCTTACAGCACTGCATAGCAGTTTTACAGATTTACAAGGTGTGTTGTGTTTCATAGGCTACACTAACCAGAACACCCCAGAAACCGTGGAAGTCAAATAAATATTTGGTTTTGTTTTTAAGCAGAAACGATGGTTAAATATTGCAAAAATTCTCAGCATACACTGCTGGTTGCTGTGAATGGGTACCATGCTCTTTTTCCTATGTTGAGATAGTTTGATCTATGAATCATGAGGAATAAATTACTGTATGTTGATAATGAGGAAAACCATTATGCTTTAATCGCCACCAAATGTATTTTTATGTGCAATTGTGATTTTAAAAAAAAACGAAAATTGAAAGAAAAGTTGCAATATCATTAAAGCCCCAGTGTGTAACATTTGTAGTTGTTTATTATCAAAATCTGTATTGCCCTTCACAAACTTGTCCTTTTTTATGAATATTGACCACCACCATCTATTCCAAGTATTCCTATTGGCTTGAAATTTTACATTTGCGCTTACATGAACTGGGGTAGACGCTCCATAGCCATGCGCCATCTTGAAATAGGTTAGCCCGTAAGGGACATACAGGCTATACTGCTCCGCATTTCGCGCTTTTCACTCAGTGGCACTGACTGACGTATGCCAGGGAGGGAGGGGGAGAAGATTATTTGCAACTCACCGCCGCCGGATTTAATTTTGCGTCTATTATCGAGGACATGTAACTGAGTCGCAGAGGAAATTAAAATGACAACGTGACAGGCAAAGCAACAAAACCAAAGTTAATATTGTTGTGGCTTTTCCAAGATGGAAAGAGCTGATGAGGAGCAAGGATTTAAAAAAGGGACGCCGAAGTTGCCTGCTTTCTTCTCAACAGGTAATTCTGCCTATTTGTGTAAAGGTTTTATAGTTGCTACTTGCTTGGCTAACTATAGCATGGTTGTGTATAACGCTAGAACGACGTCTAGGATATTTTTCCTCGCGTCAATGATGAAAAAGGATTGTCTACCTTGTAACATAAACGTAATCATATGTGCCGTGATTTCCCTGGCAGACAACTCACGTCATGGATCTGTAACACAGACTAGCTACAGCTAGAACAGCTGCGTGTAAACGATGGAGATACTAAGAGATCATTTCAGTCTCATTGACTGTGCATGCTGCTCAGAGAAATATATTAAAAACACAAACCTCCGTTACTTCTCTCCTACACTGTAAACATCGCCTTACACTATTAATCTCGTACAATATACAGAATAACGATAGCACTGATACTTTACTAACATTAGCTTGCATATGTTTGGGAACCTGATAGCTGATGTTAGCAATGAAATGGTACCAAAATAACGTCAAACTATTATTACACTGGAAGGGACACTCACGGACGGTTGTCGCTAATTTCGGGTTCGGCCACCATAGGAGTTAGAACGCACTTGGAATGGGGGGGGCCAGAAAATGAAATTCAGTTAGTTGTCATATACAATTTCACCGCTAGATGGGAGCAATTCTTACACAATGTAGCTTTAAAAAAGTGTTTTGTTGTTGTCTGAGGTAGCTGTGTCAATAAATTTGACAGTGTAATGAAATGAATTTAAGCGAATAAATCATGAACTCATGAATAGATATACACGTCACTCGAGCTTCCACTGAAGAGGCGGAAAATGCCAACAGACGAAAACATCTCATCTGTGAGGAGCAATTAGGAGGCCGTAACCTTTTTCTCAAATGAATACATGTAATCAACAAGAATGTCATATTTACATTACATTTTCCACATCGTTTATCATTCATTATGGGGTTTAAATGATGCTCTTTAATCACATCATCTTGTTGCACCCTCTTAGAATAGCATATAATACACTTTATTGCCCCCCGAGGGACAATCTGTTGCTTCACAATATAAACATGTAACAGAAAAAACATTCTAATATCAACAAAGTAAAATCAACATAAAAAAAACATGAATGTAAGATCAACGAAGCATCTTAGGACTAGAGATGGGGATTGTTTATTTGTATTGATATTGATACCACTATTATTGCTTTAATTGCAAAAACTGTGAGTCTGTGTTGTGATTTCTTCTGTCTTGCCGCTGTTTTTGTTTTAACGAACTGATTAAGCAGCCCACAGAGTGTTCCCTCGGTAGCCAGTCCGACTGTGTTTTGAATGATTTGCGGTGGGAAACTGAGTCTTTACCTACGGTCTTTACGCACACATGGTGGATGTCAATCATTTTTATGGTTCGCGCACGTATATCTATTTTTAGAAGCTCGGACCTTATTGAGTTTTGGGTTTTGAGAAAATTGAAACCGGGTCCTAATAGAACCGGGTCTCAACAACCATAAATACTTAGGACATAAAAGAAGGACACATAGACTGTACTGTCTGCAATGGTTTAATGACACCTGACTGCAGGATTAGTGCCACCAACTGTTTATCTCAATGTGCCCAACTCCTAATATTAACATAACAGAAGTGTATGAAAACACGCATTCAGTTGCATTTTCTTTTGAAGAGTTTCTGGAAATCCAGTTAAAGTCTGCATAAAACTTGGCTGAAAACCTTACTACTCTTTGATATAAGACAGACTTGTGGGCCTGTTCAAATGTTTATGGACGGAATGAATGCATTCCTTCATGTGTGGATTCCTCTTTGTCCTTACAACTGGTTTGAATTATCCTGACATGAATGGGAGACAATGAATAGAGAACATGAAATTTATGATAACTGTGTGCTCACATTTAATCAAGCCCAAAGCGAATAAATATGACCTCATCACAGTAATGACACCCAAGGGAACACAATTTGGTTAGACCTCATGGACGTGGTCAGTGGATCCGCACGATTTCCTGAGCAGAAAATGGAGTTGATTGTGCAGGTCAAAGGTGACTGGGTTCCATCACAAAGCAATGAAACGAGGCTGGGGTCTGAGGCGCCCACATCATTTAAATTTAAGACGTGTCTGATGAGCCCTGACAGACTGCGGTTATTCCAGTGGGGCGAGCTGCTATTGTTGCCAGCACAGATGTGGAGGGAGTTAAGCATGAACATGTGGTCCGGGAAACCACACACAGGCACGCACGCGCATGCAATGACATCTGTACGGACACATTCATGCTACCTTGAGTGCATGCAAACTGTGGTTTCAAAGGGACAGGGAAAAGGCCATCCTGCTGTGCTGGTGTTCCCTCCCACCTGCTCCTCTGGGAACAAGAAATATGGATCCCTGGAACGGCCTGTTGTTCACCTCTGTCAATGTGTTCCCCTTACATATATATGTGTATATATCACACGCCTCCTGTGTCCCTGTGCAGCAACGCTAAAAAGACTGACATGGGTGTGGAAAATCACAAAGAGAGGTAAGTGGGCGACTGACGCAGAAGAGGAGGGAAATGGACTTAAGTTGATGGAGGAAGGTGAAAAAATTGGCACAATGGGATAGAGCTCAAGGAGTACGTAAAATATAGTGCAGAGTGGGCGGAGGGGTGTCAACAGGGATAAAAGTAGACTTGTCTGATGAGAAGGATTCAGATGAGGGTGGGCTAGCATATGAAACAAGAGTAGCTGTGAAAGCCCTTTGTATTGTTCAGATGTTGAAGCTTGGATGTGTGTGGTACCAAAAACAGACATTATGTGCAAAACAAATAGGCAACAAGACAAAAAATACTTGCATCTTTTTAATGTATGAGTATTTGTAGCATTTGACTCTCAGTTTCACTGCAGATTGGCAGCGATATAAAAAAGGCTTGAGGTATGTATCCATCACAGGACATGGACTTGGAGAGGAGAGAAAAGAAACATGAGGTCAACATGGTAAATCTGCTCTGTACATTTGGGGAAAGTGGCCTTTGCAAAACAATTGTTTTATGTTGTGTGATGACAGCAGAAAACAAGGCATACCCCATTTACACCTGGTATTAACAAGATGTTTGTATCAGAATGTTTTCTGGAAAAGGACATTTTATTAGATTAGATTCAACTTTATTGTCATTGTGCAGAGTTCAAGATATGCAGATATGTGCAATGTAGTTGCAGTGGCATTATACTAGTAGTAATAATAATATAGAGATATGCATTGTATTAACAGAATATATAATAAGAAAAAACAGAATGAACCATATAGACTGATATGTACAGTATGTACAGCTATGTGCAGTGTGGTAACATTATGAGAATAGTAAGAATAAGTGTATGTGCAGGATGAATAGTATGAAGAGTTGTAGAATATGGCTATAGATAGGTGTAATTACATTATGTACATCTGTAAATAAATAAATAGAACAGTATGGGTGAGGTAGGGTAATGCAAATTGTCCAGCGGGGGCTGTGGGGGCTTAGTGGGTTAATTATCACCGGGATGCAGAGGACAACTCACGTCATGGATCTGTAACACAGACTGGCTACTAGAACAGCTGTGTGTAAACGATGGAGATACTAAGAGATCATTTCAGTTTCATTGACATTGTTCATGCTGCTCAGAGAAATATATTAAAAACACAAACCTCCGTTGCTTCTCTCCTACACTGTAAACATCGCCTTACACTATTAATCTCGTACAATATACAGAATAACGATAGCACTGATACTTTACTAACATCAGCTTGCATATGTTTGGGAACCTGATAGCTGATGTTAGCAATGAAATGGTACCAAAATAATGTCAAACTATTATTACACTGGAAGGGACACTCACGGACGGTTGTCGCTAATTTCAGGTTCAGCCACCGTAGGAGTAATAACGCACTCGGAATGGGGGGGGGGGCTAGAAAGTGAAATTCAGTTGGTTGTCATATACAATTTCACCGCTAGATGGGAGAAATTCTTTAACATACATGACACATGCTTTCAGCATCCTGCTTTTATTCTGAGCTGTAACTGTTTATCATGATTCCAAGTTTCCTTACCACTTAAAAAAAACGTTATTTGTGTGTAGTTACACTCAAGTATTCAAAATCGTGGTGCTCATTTAACTACAGTAATTTAACATAAGTTCATTGTGCTTTGTCAAGCCAGTTTTATTAACATAGCCCAATATCACAAATTTGCCTTGTGGACCTTTACTGTTTATTTAATCTGTATTTAATCTGTAGAGCATATGATTAACTTTGTCCTTTTCGACCCTTCCTTTAGATAAGGACCCCCCCCCCAAAAAAAAAAAATGTAACATGGAAAACATGGAAGAAACCTCAGGGAGAGTGCTATGATCGGCTCGCAGGCCACAACAAAGGAGGGAGATGCACGCCACCTGACATTTATTAAAATGAAATGCAAACATAATGACAATAGGGTGTGAAAGGCAAGATCAGTGGTGTACGAGGGTGTATCATTTCAATGAGAAATGTCATGTGCATGTTGTCAAAAAGAAGCAACGCACCAAAAGCATCTGAGATTGGTGAGGGGAGATGGGACCGACACTGGCCTGCAGGCCTAAGTAGCCTGGGAATACTGGCCAGGTGTTCCCAGTTACATCGTTAGCACCTTGGCTTCACCCACCCCCTGCAAGTACACACACACACACACACACACACACACACACACACACACACACACACACACACACACACACACACACACACAACAAATACAAAATACAAGAACATGTTTGAATGTGTGCAGAGCCACTGAGAACTGCACCACACACTGATAGAACTATTCTAACTATTTTCTCAACATCCATGGACAATTCAATTATTGTTTTCAAAAACACTTTCTGCAAATCCCTTTTCTGTATATGGAACAGCTCAGTGATCAAAACCCTGTTCATGCGGAATTGTTGAATGCGTTCATTTTTTTGTTAAATGTTAATCATCTAAAAACGTGTTGACATTGTCTGCGGATTGTCTCCTTTCAGTGATGTCTGAAAATCATATGTTGAGTGGCAGGATACATTTTGATAGGTACGTTGTGGGGATTTTTCAAATTGCCTTCATCATTGTTCGTGAAGCATTGTACACATTGTTAGGGTCTCAAGTACTCCTACGAAATTCCACTTGCCATTCTTTATCATTCTTGTTGTAAGTGCTTTATTGTGATCTGGAAATGGTAAACACTTTTTTTAGTCCTTATGTGCAAATGACTTCATAAACGTATTTGCCACATTCTCTTTATATATTATATATATATTAAGATCTCATTCTTAACCTAGGGCCTAAGAGCCCCTGTCATACTCCTTTTCAGCATCATATTTGTATTCTCGGGGTCTCCTAAAATAGGTTTACATGCTTTGATGTTTGAAAAAAAACATACGTTTTTCATACTGCCCATTGCTGCAGCTCCTCTGCCTGAAATGCTCTGTCTGAGCTCTTGGCCCGCCTTCCCGAAAAGCCCAGTCTGCTCTGATTGGTCAGCTGGCCCACTCTGTTGTGATCGGTCAACCAAATTCAAACAAGCCACTGGGTGGGCTGTGTTTGCTCAGGCAGCAGCTATGGGCAGCACGTTCAGTGACATCACTAATTGAGGAATTTCAAACAGGAATCTGGGCGAGGCGTTTCAGGCAGTTGACAAAAAAAGTGCTGTCTGTTTTATACTTATCTATATACATATATTACATACACACAAAAACTATATAACACATTACAATTTAACGTAACATAAACCGGGCCAATATACCCTGCATTTACATCAAACCAGCACATTACTGTAGGTAAGCTTAGGTAAGGTCATGTTAAAGACTTAAAAATGAAGTTTACTTGTGTTGAATCATCCTGTTTATTTGTTTCTTCTAACCGAGTATTTCCTCCTCTGTTTCTTCCAGACACACCACTGTTCTTGCTCCGCAGCATGACTGTGGTTGTTGGAATAGTGCTTCACTTTCTATGTTTCAGAGGATTTAGAGGATGTAGAGTTGATGACAATTGTCTGCAAACTTTGTTTGCGATCTCCTTCCATCTGAAATAATATTTTTCTCCATCCCTGCCCCCGTGTTGCTGGGTATGTTTGTTTTCTTCAGGTTGCTGCCTACACAATGAAACTATCCCCTTTTTCTGATTAGTTTTCACCCCGGGACAGCCCCCGACGTCCAGCAAGGGCTCCCACTGTGGAGCGTCAATACGCTGCATCATCTCTCTGAACAGCCATCTTAGAAAAAGCTGTGATTGGCTATCAACACGTCAATCATGGCAGTTGTAGCCAATCACATTCCCTTTCCAACGGTATATAGCATGATAGGAACATCCAACGGGAGCCAATCCAAATGAATGCGCAACAGTCCCACCTCCCAGAGCCAGCAGGCACATACATGTGATTTATGACAAAAAATATGTTCAACAGTGTCTGAATGAATGTAAAAAGGTTTAAGTCTTTAGTATGTTTTTGTCTAATAGCAAAGAAGTGAGTAAAAGCATTTAGCAAAATTTGGTCACTTGGAGAGGTGTTGGCACACCAGTGACACCTGTAATACCAAATACTGAAAACTCCCTAGCTCCCATTAGGTTAGGACTAGAGTTCTTAAACTTTATAGAGGTATTGTTGACAAGGTGTATAAGGTATGTGTTGTGCATTGTGTGTGCCTGTAATAATAGTACAATCAGTGTACACTGTTTCAGCTCTAAACCATTGTTACACACTTTAACCAGAAATCCAGTTCAGCTTTAGCATTAGCTTTTCAAAAAATCTTTAATTATTCAACATCTTTTTTACATTAGTGGAGTTATTCAACTTCTCAATTAAATTCATACTAATTAAAACCATTCCCATTTTCCAATTGTTCTCACTACTTCAACTTATTCTTAACGTTACAGATTTAAGCTATTAATCCAGTTTATATTTAGCAACTTAGATATTCAGCATTCACACGCATTTTCTGCAGGAAATGCATTTTCTAGTTTTATCTAACGTTAGTAGCACTGCTCCCTCTCTCTGTTCTTTCTCTAGATTGCTCCACCGCTTTGTTTTATCTAACGTTAGCATTAGCACCACTCCATATATAGGATACTGTAGCAGTAGCTGCTATTATAGCAACAAAAGACACTCTTGGCCAGCTTCTTCTTTTTTTATACTACAAAAGTGCTCTAGTCTTTTTGTAAAAAAAAAAACGCCAAGTGTGATCATGGCTGCATAATGATGTACAGTGGTTGAGTAGTGGGAGAGTTTTACAGTCATTCTATGCACAGAATGCCTTTCCAGTCAGAAATTGAACAAAGCGGAGGAGCTGTTTAAGTTCAAGTGCTCATTATAAAGCAGCTGGAGCTCGTCAAGGGCTTGATAACGAGCAGATCATTAGTATCATGTGTGTTAGAATAGGGAAATACCTAAAACATGCAGGGCTGTAGTTCTCCAGGAGCAGGGCCGGAGATCACTTCCTTTTCTATTCATTAACTGATACACCCATGCATCTATTTGTTCATTTATTTCAGTAAGAACTCCTGAAGAGTCTATCTTGCCATACAACAAAGTCCTCAAGCTTGTCAAAAGTGGCTCTAGAAAAGCAGATGCCTACAGCAGCCTGAGGGTGGAAAGAAACACAATTGTCAATCAAGCACCGATTGCAGACCTGAGATGTACAGGTCCATTAGAAAAAAGGAAAAACAGGGTCCTAAAATGTGCAGATGCATGTATGGCTCAGTGTATTCTAGAGCCAAATGATGACGTCATATTTGCCATGAAACAAACCAAAGACCTGCTAAACAATGTGAAGAATTGGAAAAAAAGGGTCACATTTGTATTTTGTGTTTTAATTATGTAGTCCATAGCATAGCAAATGTTAATATAGCATCACAGAGGTTTGACATAAAAGACAGTTATGGCAGTTATTATAGTTATGATGGCTCACAGCTGATGTAATTTTTGTATAGCTACAGTTGTTCTAGTATGACACATTTTGAATAGACTCAGCCAGGTTTTACTTTTTTTGTTTTGTTTTAGTGGTATTAATGCATCCATGTTCAGTTGAGAGTTTGTCCAGTTTGTCATGATGATTCAGGCATTAATCAATTAATTAATAATTAACTATCGCTTCATAGACAATCTCCTTAAATGCTAAGGGTCTAGTTAACACTGCAAGCTAACATTAGCACCACATAAAAGTTGATTATATGGCTGGGCAGGCTTGTCATTATAGAAATAGATCACAGGATTGGGATGTGGTTTACAACTTCAGCATGGAAGATTAGAATGTTTTTAACTTGGGAAATTCATGCAGCCTTACCTTCAAAGCTTAGCGCAACCAACTCCACCGGAGCCTGACCCAGGATTTCCACAGGCTGCGGAACTGTTGCGGAACGTCTCCGCGGTCCGCCGTCCGTCAATACCAACCGGATCCGGAGTTGTTGCGTAACGGCTGCGGCCAGGACTGACAGCTGTAGTCACGAGGACCCACTAGATCTCGCGAATTCACGCAGAATAGAACCACAAAACCACCAACAGTTTGTTTCTATTCCGAGGAGTAGAGAGGAAACAACTCCGTGCCGTGTTTTCAAGGTGTAGTGAAGAGAAATATGATCCTTCGTGAGCACGGTGTATTTTATTTTGAAAGTTAACCGGATGTTTTATTTTGTTTCTGTGCTCGACTTCCTGTCGCGCACTATCTGCCGTGTGCTGAATTGCTGCGGAGCTCTCCGGCGTCCGGCAAAAATAGAAGCTCTGCGTATCTGATCCGCAGGGCTGCGACCGCCGGAGCTGTGCCGGAGTCGGAACGCAGATGTTATGCAGCTGGTGGAAATACACACGTTGACTTTAATGGAAACCGATTGACTCCGCCGACGTTCCGGAGTAGTTACGCAGCCTGTGGAAATCCTGGGTTAGACGCTTCTGCTCGAGGCTGCTGCATGTCAGCAGCAGTGAGGTTGAGGAGTGTGGATTGGCTATTACTCATGTACCATCTAGCCAATCATATAGTGTTATGGGTGGGACATTAAGTGAGACTCAGTGGTGCCAAATTTCGGCCCCGATAATTGGTCGATGCCTACACAAAAAGCACTCATGGCATCTAAAACAGCAGTCCACAAACCAATGGATGACTTTGCCGATGCTGCGTCCATTGTTTTTACAGTCTTTGGTACTACCTGTAAGAATGAGATAAGATGAACCTTCACTCAACATGCAGGTTGTCAGGTTTCTGTGACAAATGAGAACAACCTATCATGCTTGACTTTGTTCTTGTGAAAGTGTTCAGACGGAAGAACAGAAGTGTGATAATCAAAAGAGCATATGATGTGTTTTCTTTGACACTGGAAAGGCTCATTGTGGACATAAATACACCCCATTGCTTTTAAATGGGTTAATTAAGGCTGTATCATTGGCAGCAGATGATAGCATGAAAGCAGCCATCAGTCTAATTAAAGTGCTTAAAGCCTTGCATTTGCCAGCCTAATCACACTACCATTATTGGGTTTTGCAGCATTTCCGCTGAGCACTCCAGTGTTTGTGCTGTTGGTGTTTACATCTGCATCCCCTTGTTCTTATCACTGTTTGGGGAATATATTATTCTAGCTGTGGTATACATTTCTGTCACTTTTATAACCCAATTCAGCATGAGAAACTGGAAAAAATGGCGTACCATAATAGGGTCATAAACTACATCCAAGCCTATTTGGGAGTTGTTCTTCAAAATCCCCCTTTTCACAGAAATGCACATCTTTCTTGACTGCTTTTAAATCACACAACCATTCAGGTTAATTCAGGAACCGAAAGGTTTACCAACAAGCTTAAAGCTATAAGGTGTGACTATTCCATATTAAAGAATGTCCGTTACATTTAAACAATTGCTAAATGAGTTGATACAAAGCTAATTAAGTTTATCAGCTCCACAAAAGTCTCTCTGTATTTCTCAGTATGGCTATGTTTACAAAATGGTGTTGTCCGGTGACGGAGTGATGGGTTTTACGTCACCGCTGAGAAAGGACAACAGCAATGTTCAGCTTCGGAGACGAAGAGGACATAAACATCACCTTAACTTTACCTCGTCTGAAGAGTCCATCATGTTTTTTTTATTCCTCTGGGTCCTTGATTTGACGGGATAAACGCTACTAGCAACTGTGTGGAGGAAGGGTGGGGGTGGTACGCGATCAACAAAAGCTTGCGTCGTGTGGTTGCTATTACTTAGAATTCCTCATGGGGGCGACAAACTACACACTATAGCTTTAATGTATTCTGTGGTTGACTTTTTAAAATTTTGCTCATATATATATATATATACTGTATGTATAAAGTCTGAGAATTGTATGGTAGATTATATAAATGTGGTGAATATATACAAAAAAATACTATTAGGCCATGCAAGTTGTGTTGCAATATGGCACCTCCTAATCACCTATCTCTCAGTGTCAGCCTATGGGTGGTAATTATGTGATGACTCCCATACAATTTCAGTCATTTGTTTCTCTTATACTGTACTCCATTGGTTTCCTGCTGAGAGCCATGGCCTCAGATTTAGAGGTGCTAATCCTCATCCCAGACAATATTCCAGACCTACGGAGTAAAATTCCTCAGGGTTTAGTGATGTTTTTTTTTTTACTGAAGAATGCATATGATATATTGCTAATATATGCTAATCCCTTGAAAGCCCTGCATCGTCACTGATTATTTATCATCAGAGCTCATGGAAAGGTTTACCATACAACCCCAAATCAGAAAAAGTAGGGACAGTATGAAAAACACAAATAAAAAAAGAAAGTAGTGATTTCTAAATGTACTTTGACTTGTATTTCATTGCAGACAATGTGAACACAAAATATTTCATGTTTTGTCTGGTCATCTTAATTTCATTTGTAAATATACATCCTTTCCTGTCATTCAGACCTGCAACACATTCCAAAAAAGGTTGGGACAGGAGCAATTAAGGGCTAGTAATCAGGTAAATTGGTTAAATAATGATGTGATTTGAAACAGGTGATGTCAACAGGTGATTGTAATTATGATTTGGTACAAAAGCATCATCCAAGAAAGGTCTAGTCCTTTAGGAGCAAAGATGGGCCGAGGATCGCCAGTTTGCCAACAAATACGTGAGAAAATTATTGAAATGTTTAAAAACAATGTTCCTCAAAGAAAGATAGGAAGACATTTGCTTATTTCACCTTCAACAGTACATAACATAATTAAAAGATTCAAGGAATGAGGATGAATTTCAGTGAGTAAAGGACAAGGGCGCAAGCCTATGCTGAACAATCGTGATCTCTGATCCCTCAGGCGGCACTGCATCAAGAATCGTCATTCATCTATAAGCGATATCACCACATGGGCTCAGGACTACTTTGGCAAACCTTTGTCAAGTACCACAATACGTAGTTACATCCACAAATGCAAGTTAAAACTGTGCCAAAAGGAAGCCCTATGTTAACAGTGTCCAGAAGTTCCGTCGACTTCTCTGGGCTCAGAGGCGTCTGGGATGGACCATCACACAGTGGAAACGTGTACTGTGGTCAGATGAATCAGTATTTCAGGTATGTTTTGGGAGAAATGGACGCCGTGTGCTCTGGACCAAAGAAGAAAAGGATCATCCAGACTGTTACCAGCAACAAGTCAAAAAGCCAGGGTCTGTCATGGTATGGGGTTGTGTCAGTGCCCTTGGCAAAGGTAACTTGCACTTCTGTGATGGCACCATTAATGCTGCCTTCAAGAAGACATCTTTTCCAGGGACGTCCATGCATATTTCAGCAAGATAATGCAAAACCACATTCTGCACACATTACAAAGTCCTGGCTGTGGAGGAAGAAGATACGGGTACTTGACTGGCCTGTCTGCAGTCCCGACCTGTCTCCAATAGTGAATGTGTGGCGCATTTTGAAGGGCAAAATGCGACAACGAAGTCCCTGTACTGTTGCCCACCTTAAGACTTGTTTGCAGCAAGAATGGGACAAAATTACACCTAAAACACTTCATCACTTGGTGTCTTCAGTCCCTAAACGTCTTTTAAGTGTTGTAAAAAGGAATGGCAACATTACAAAGTGGTAAATGCTTTACTGTTCCAACTTTTTTTGAAATGTGTTGCAAGAACCAAAATAGGAATTTAGTTTTTTTGAAAAAGAAACAATAAAAATCATGAGGAACACATTAAATTGTGTGCTGTTGTATTGTCTGCAATGAAAGTCAAAGTACATTTAGAAATCACTACTTTCTTTTTTTATTTGTGTTTTCCATACTGTCCCAACTTTTTCTGATTTGTGGTTGTAGAAACAGCAACTGCAGCACTCAAAAAAACAAACTGTTAGTGTTTCAAAGAAAGCATTCAAGATGGATTAAAATTCGATTTGTACACACATTTCAATGAGATGTGAAACGGTCAAAATTGGACAAGGGATATATAGTTTTTTTGTTGAGCTTTTCATTTTTGATTATCAAGGTATGTACTATGCTAACTAACATTGAACTTAGTTCTGGTTCAGCACTTACCTGTTGTTTTTGTTAGATGATCTTCAAAGAACACTTTAATTATGTGTTTTTGTATTTTGTACATGTACATTGTCTCCGATATTACTGCAGGAAAAGTGATAATAAGGGCCAGATGCTAAAGGCAGTTAAGAAAGTGAGAAGTCACATCAGCTCCAGGTAAATACCTGTAAATAACTTTTAATATATATATATTAATAACTCTTAATCAGATAGTTCATACGTATGTGTTCAAAAAGTTTTAGTTGTTGTAATGTTTATAGCAACAGGAGCTATGCAGTAGAATATTAACCACACACAGTTTTATTGGCCTTAATTAAACAGAATGTGTTACATTTATAACACTTTATAGATGCCAAATGAATGTTATGCTTACTACACACACTACTGCAGATTAAATTCCAAATGCATCTTTATTGTGTGTATCATGTTACTATAACAGCTTTCATAATCTGTTATCATTCAAAATGATTAACATTATTGAAGTAGTTTAAAATATTGTTGTGATATGTAAAAAGTCTTGATACCACTTTCTTTAGATCACTTTTTGAACTATAAATGTAAAACCTGAAATGACAGCATGCATTATCTTGTGCTGCTGGAAAAAGTTTGCTTTTCTATACAGCTCATTTTAGTGTACTAGGAGCTAGCAAACAGCAGGCCTGGCACACAAGAAAAGTAAAAAATAAAAAAACATTCTTTATACAGTTTTAATTTGGCAACACAAGGCAAGGCAAGGGAGTTTTATTTGTATAGCACTTTTCAGCAACAGGGCAATTCAAAGTGCTTTACATGAAGACAATCAAAATACAATAATCAAAGTTACAGTGCAGTATAAGAAATGAAACATTAAAGAGCAGTTATATAAAAGCAGATAAAATAAGCAACAAAAGTATAAGAAATGGATAGTCAT